>JAHWFP010028073.1:114734-139610 GCA_023313725.1 Lithobius niger
CCCCCCTCTCCCGTCCCAGATCCCCCCCCCCCGTGATGCCCCCCCCCCAGGGGTTTGGGCAACAAATTCTTATAGATCAAGCTAAAAACATGAAATTGGGTGCAAAAGTTATTCTTAGCAGCATAAAGCGAATCAGCCATGGAAAAGACTCTTATAACAGTTATTTTAAGATGATTACAGTGTTCTTTTCTGTGTTATTCTTGCTGAAAAAAAAATAAGGGCTATTAGTATTAAAAACGCTTAAGCGTATAAAATACGGATGTAAGCCTTAAAAAACTTAAAGCCCTAAAGGAACAGATACTAGAAAAAGACATGTAAGCCATCAACGTCGCACTAATACGTGTAACAGAAGTTCCAGCTTGTTTTTTGGGTTGCTGGAGATTCTTTTACACGTATTAGTGTGACGCTGATGGCGTACATGTCTTTTTCTAATATCTGTTCCTTTAGGGCTTTAAGTTTTTTAAGGCTTACATCCGCATTTTATATGCTTAAGCGTTTTTTAATACTAATCCGTTTTAATAATTAGACAAAAGTAAGGATAAAATAAAAAAAATCATTTGCGTGTGATTTTTCTTAGACATAGTCTAGATTGGAAAGCTCAACCCGGTTTACCCATTTCCCACCCTACGCTGAGCAACTCCACGTGCACCCTATCACCAGTCCTTCTCTCCCCACATTCTCCCCCAAAAAATGTTTCAGACTTAAAAAAGAAACTATCAATGCGGAAAGGCTTAAAAACTTTCGTTTGCATTTTTTTTTGTGTCTGGTCAATAGTCTTTGTGTTAATTAAATAACCATTAATTCTTGGCGAGGGAAGTCCAGAGCACTGGAAAAGGGCTTCGTTCAATAAGTATAAGCTTTGCTAAAATCGTAGAGAAATAAAAGCATCAATTCCCTCCAGTACAACGAAGCCATAAACATGATTGAATTTGGATTGAAACAAATTATTATTATTTATTAGCATGTGCATGGCAGATGAAAGCAGCATCTGCGATGGCGCCCGCTGTGCGTTCCTAGTCTGCAGCATAGTTAGTCAATGGAACCTGGCTACTGCTGGGAGGTGAAACTTAGTTTCGGCCTCACCGAAACTGCAGCATAGGATTTGGCCGAAACTGAAACCATAACCGAAGCAAGTCAAACCAGTTTTGGCCGAAACCGAAACTGAGATATAACTTCATGGCCAAAACCAGAACTGAAACCGAAAATTTGACGGTTTCAGTGCCGAAACCAAAACCGAAACCGAAATTTGGTCGACCTCTAAGCTAAAGCTTGCGGTAGATGCCTCTCCGTTCGGATTGGGTTATTGTCTCTTGCATACACTTCCTAATGGGCAGGATAAACCGATTCCATTCTCCTCCAGGAAGCTGACAAAAGCGGAACAGGCCTATTTCCAATTCCACCAGGAAGCACTCAGGATTTCGTGGAGGGTCAAGAAATTCCACCTGTACCTCTATTCTAACCACTTTACGTTGCAAGCAGACAATAAAGCATTGCTGTGGATGTTTGGGCCCAAAAACAGAATATCTCAGATGGCTGAAAGTAATGGAAAGCGTTATGCTATGCAGCTTAATTGGTACTCGTGTGACTTGCAACAGGTTTCTGGTAAGTATAATTTAACACCTGACATGTTATCGAGCCTATCCTTGGAAGCAAAAGCTGAGGATTTAGAGGAACACATTCCCTTTAAGGTTTGATATTTAGAGTCTGTAGAATCATTAGGGATGATTAGGGTACTGAGGTATGTGCAGCATGGTTGGCCAGCAAAAGTAGATGACGAACAACTTAAACCATATTTTATTAGAAAGAATGAAATAATTATGGAATGCAATGCCCTGTTCTGGGGTTTAAGAGTCGTCGTGCCAACCTGGCTGCACGAACGTATACTTCAGGATCTACACACCGGCAATCTTGGTATTGTTAAGATAAAATCGTTAGCTACGGGGAAGTGTTGGTGGATTGGCATTGATGCTGATTTATAACTAAAGGTTAAGCGTTGCGTTGCATGCCAAGAACAAAGTGGGGGAAAAAACAGCTGATCCTAAGCATTCTTGGGAAGTACCTTTAAGATCTCTTGACCGAATCCATTCTGATTTTGGGTTGGTCGATGTAGGAAAGGGTGTCACGCCACAGCAACTTGAGGAAAGGAAGTAACAAGTTTGGTGTCTATGGTGTTGAGCACAATGTCGCAAAGAAACGTCGAAAGGGGGCCCCCCCACAGGTACGCCAGTAAATTGAGCAAACAAATTTTTATCCCATTCAAAGTATGAGGTTTCAAAAACCAAAACAACGGCTTCAATAAGTGTATCAATACTCCATCCTACGGTCTGGAAAGCTAGGGGGGGGGGTGTTTTTTTTCGAATTTCGGCAATAATCACGCCCTGATCATCTGTTCAACATCGAAAGAAACAAACTCGAAACCAACTGGGGACACATATATCCTGTAAGTCGCCAATGATTTTGCACGCATTAGATAGCGTGTGTGGCCCCTCTGCAAGAGCTTTTAAAGTTGGGGCAATCATCCTGGCCAACGCGATACTCCAGCCCTGGATAGGACCGAAATACTTTTCACCGATAAAAACACCAGGGCAAGAATAAACCTTGAATCACTTATTATCCTTACTCATGTACCTCCTGTTTACAATCATTTAATTCCAGAAAGCAAATGACAAAAAGAATCTTTTCCAGTCATCAACAACCTACAATTTAACAAATTCAACAAGTTCAAGAAAAAGCCGTCTACCTAAACCACCCTATTTAATTTGGACCAGGCCAAATTATTCTGAACAACGTGACATCACTGCCCCCTGTTACCACTCTACTTCCGGGCACCCATCTAGAAACATGGTGTATCAATTGGTATGTTAAATATTTTTAAAATTTTAAAGTTTTAGGTCTTGACCATGCCTGAATGGTTTGTTTTTATAGACTTGGTGACTCGACAGACACTGCCGTCAATTTTTTTAATTTTTTATTGTTTATTTTTACCTGAAGATGAGAGGCTGTCCTCCCGAAACGTAGTGTGGTTTTAACTGTGCACGATACTGGTTGTCACGCAATCTTATTTATTTTTATTAGCTTTATTGTGGCATTTTTCAAGATATATCTCTTGAAGTGCTTGTTTCTCCTCGTAAAACATGAAAAGAACAACATCTGAAAAGGTCATAAAAGTTTTTGAACAGTATTTGGCCAATTTCGGGTAAATAGTCTCGCTCGTTACTGACAATGGAGCCCAATGGACCTCCAATGAATTTCAAACATTTCTTAAAACCTGAGGAATATGCCACCTCTCGGGCACGGCTTACGATCCAAAACAGAATGGATTTGGCATGGTTTAAGTACGTGAGTTTAAAAAGATTTTTAGGCCGCTAGACGAGAGGGTAAAACAATTAACAAAGCCTAAATGAATTTCACATTGCAAACTGTAATTGTCCGCACACAGTCACGGGTGAAACACCTTCAATGTTGTTTCTAGGACGAGATGCAAGAACAAGCTTGGATTTGTTGAAGTCTAATCTGCAGCAGAAAATTCGTTTAAAACACGCAATGCTAGCACTGCTAACAGAAAACTTGAAACGTTCACAGAATTCACGCCTATTTGGACTGGAGATTACGTGGATGCCGAACGTAATTGGCAAGAAGTTGTAATTTTTAAATGCCGTGAATTTAACAACTATTTTGTGATGTCCTTGGTAGGGACACACCTAAGTCCAGCGTGGACACCAATGGTAAAGGAAACAACACGGACTACCAGAGTGTAGGCTACAGCTGATAAGACAGTTTTACTTCCTGTAAGGGGCAGTATTTATACAGTGTTAACAGGAAGTCATGTGATGTAACATAATACTATATACAATTGATGGGACAGCTTATTAGGTAGTTAAAGGGGTATCTGGGTAAGGTTAACATAAAGACATGAACTTAAATTAAGGCGGCCATTGTGGACCACACAAGTGACGACTCCACAATACAGCGAGCGGAAAACAGAAAAAAAATAATTTAAGCCTAGCTGCAAATAAAATTGTGATTACGAAGGCAAGATGTATTTTTAGTTCACTGTCTATTTTTAGAGAGGTACATAAATTTTTTTGAAAGCTGGTTACAAAATCAAAAAACACAAGATGTAAAAAAAAAACAGTAACTTGGCATTTTTAGAAAATAACTGAAAAATTATCAGTTTGAAATTTACTATGGAGCAATTAAATTTTAATTACAATTAAGATAGTTCTATTTGATGATGTTGTTTCACGTAGCCTTTTTGTTCTAATTTTTCTTTGCAGCAACCAATTCTGCAGCTAAAAGCGCTACAGCGCTGTTGTTAGACATCAGTATATGTTGATTGAGTTGTGGCTTCAAGCAAATTTTTAGTTCCGATGAGTGAAGAATTGTGACATGAAAATACAAAAAAGATACAAAAAGGATAAAACCGTGAAATCAATTTTTCACGCAAACAACAATATACACTACATTTTTACCTAATTTTAAAGGTGGACATTTTTAAAATAAACAGAGCCGATTCTCTGCACGAATAACTAGGGACAGAAACATGTTAGTGTTATTCGCTATGGGTTTAAAAAGAATTATCGTTTAATTCACGGGCAACTAGATTACATCAAAAAAAAAATGAAAAAGTTGTAGCCAACTGCTAATTTTTCAAAAAAAACTACAAATTGAGCTTGTCAGGAGCTCTACGCAGTCTCTTTGAACGAGTTAGAGGATTATTAAGTTGCGCAGCAATATCGACCTGTGCTGATGGTAGCACAACTTTACGTTTATTGGGATTCGGTTTTGATTTGTTGTTAGCATTACCTGGCTTCGGTGGTGATTGCTTAGTGGATGGTGATGTAACAACCGATGAAGATTATGACCTTTCTGACTTCGAATTTCCACCAGGAGGAGTGCTGGTACTAGTCAAAGGTGATTGGTTACTTACGTTTGTAGACTCATCCACTTCGTGTGTGAGGGGTAATTTCGCTGGAGATTTTCTGCCACCTGGTGACTTGCAAGGCAAATTCTCAGGTGATTTTCCAAGCTGTTGGATTGGTGGATTTGAGCCCTCGACGACAGAAATCGACTTTCTGGATTGGCTAAGAGATCAACGCTCAGGAACTACGTCAGCGGAACTTGGCTTTTCACGTTTCTTACCACCAAAAGACATGCATTTTGAAATAGTGTGATGTTGCTCATTATTATTCACGCAGGAATTATTGCTTTTCGCCAACGGTTAGGTGCTTTTTGTGGCTGCTCTGGATATTCATGCTCAGTGGAACGTAACCTTAGCTGTTCGCGATGTTTGCGAATCGTATTACCGTTAGTGTCAACGATAATATAGGATTGATTACTACCCAATTGAGATACGACACCAACTGACCACAGCCTATCATTTGTAGTACTGAAGTCACGATACCAAACCTTATCGCCTATTTGATACGTTTTCAACTCACGATGGTGGGTGCTCTGTACTTGTTTTAATTGTTTACTACGAACGGCTGCAATAGGGTCAGGGAACAATAAATCCAGCCGAGACTTTAATTTTCGGTTAAAGTACAATTTTCCGGGTGTTGCTTGTGTGGTAACGGAAATAGTGATACGTGCTGATAGCAAATAGGAATTTATACTTTCTTGAATAGTAGACCCCTGTTGCCGCGCGGCCTTGTAGACTCTCTTGAAATTGCGGACATAAATTTCTGCCAATCCGTTGGTCCAGGGCGCAAAACTTGGGTCCGTCATGTTCCTAATCCCAATAGATTTTAACCAATTTTGGAATTTGACGGACATAAATTGTTCAGCATTGTCCGTAACTAAGATATCCATTAAACCATATAAGGCTATATGATTGTTTAAAACGTCAATGACACGCGCAGACGTCGTAGTCTTCATTTTATGCACAAAAGGAATTTTTGAATGTGCGTCAAGAAGTATAAAAAACATGTAATTGTCCATCGGGCCAAGAAAATCCGCGTTCATACGATTATTCGGCTTTAGTGGATATTCCCACGTGTGTTTTGGGCCAGACATTTGATTATCTTTATACTCTTGACAATTTTGGCATGATTTAACTTTATTCTCAATGTCAGAGTCAGTCTTAGGCCACCAGACTTTTTGTCTAGCTAAACTTTTCAATTTAACTATGCCTAAGTGAGCACTGTGTAGATCTTTCAAGATTTGTCTCCGCAAGGCCGTCGGCACCAGGACTCTATAACCCCAATATAGAGTTTCGTTTTCGACCGATATTTCAGCACGATGTGTGAAGTACGGCAACAAATCGGGAATTTCGCATTTGTCAGGACAGCCATGGTTCAAGTAACGATAAACTTTTGAAAGAATTTTGTCACGTTTACTTTCAAGAACGAGTGTCTCGTTTAAAACTGGAAGATTAGAAACAGTTTCCAAAGCAAAAATATTATACTGCTCTTGTGCTTTTTTGAATTCCTCGGTATTTGGTAGGAGAAGTCGCGAAACTCATCTGCCGTCAAATTAAGTTTACTGGGAATGTGTTCGAATTCATAATCGTAAGCATTAAGCATCACTGCCCAACGCTGAACCCTGGCAGCTGCCATTTGCGGTATTCCTTTTGTAGGGCCAAAAATCCAAACTAAAGCCTTTTGATCAGACTGCAGTATGAATCGCTGACCATAAACGTATTTGTCAAACCGCTTCACTCCCCAAACCACACTGAGAGCTTCCCGATCAAAATGCGAGTAGCCCATTTCTGCTTGAGTTAGCTTACGTCAAGCGAAAGCTATCGGCCGCGATTCGCCGTTTTTCATGACATGCATGAGGCATGCGCCAACCCCGTAAGGTGAGCTATCACAAACGAGTTTGAGCTTTAATTTCGGATCGTAATGAACCAGAACTTTGGATTTAAGAAATAATTCTTTTACTTTACTCACGGCTCGGTCACATTCTGCCCCCCAAACCCACTTCACACTTGGGCTTAATAAACGTGTTACTAGTGACAGAATAAGAGCGAGATTTGGTAGATATTTTGAGTAATGGTTTACAAAACCCAAAAAGCTCTGTAGCTCTTGAATACATGTTGAGTTAGGAGCGTTTGTGACTGCTTCGATAACCTTGCCTGGAATGTATGCAGGCCTTCTGCATTTATCATGTGGCCTAAATATTTTAATTCAGGCCGCGACAGTTTGCACTTCTCAATCTTAAGTTTGGTTCCTGCATCTTGTAAAGCATTTAACAGTTTGTTTAACAATTCGTCATGCTCACCCTCCTTCCTGCTCACCAGGATGTCATCGTAAAACGGGAGACATTTCGAGATTTTACTGGTGACTTGAGTCATTACCCTCTGGAAAATTCCAGGACTGGACGCTAGGCCAAGGGGTACGCAAAGCCATCTAAACAAACCCAGGGGTATAGTTATTGTTAAAGCTTCTTGTGACTCTTTATCGAGTTCAATTTGCAGAAATGTATCCTTAAGATCGATAAGGGAAAAAAAGTCACTGCCTGCTAATTCACTAAATAACTCTGCGGCCGTGGGAACCGGATAGTGGTCGACTTCCGATTGGGGGTTCGTGGTGGTCTTATAATCATCACCTATCACGCGGATTTGGCCATCCGGTTTGTGAATTATGACGATTAGCGTAAACCACTGAGAGGTTTCCACTGGCTCTAGAATTCCAAGGCCAACCAACCTACGAATTTCTTGGTTAACCTTTTCTTTGAGTGCTAACGGAACTGGTCTTACACGACAGTACACAGGCTTGGCATCAGGTTTTAAATGAATTTTGGCTTTAAAATTCTTAAACTTACTCATGTCTTCAGAAAATAGCTCCGGGAAACCCTTCACTATTTCGGACGTGTCAACTGGCGTAATGCTAGTTTTAACTTTCTTTACACTTCTCTTTGGTTTCATTTTCGTTTGTAGGTCGTAAAATGGATGGAAAATACCTCGAAAAATAGAAAGCCAATCCTTTCCCATTAATGCAGGTTTATATAATTTTGAAACTAAAGCATCGAAATGTTCGATTTGACCTTTAACTTCAACCTTCAGACTTGCAGTGTAAATCGTGTTCTCAATTCCGTCAGTGTATGAGTGTATCGAGTACGGACTGAGTTTTAAAGGACAGTCCACAAAATATTTTTGATGCCACTCAATAGGGATAATGGATGCGTCTGCCCCGGAATCAGTTCCACTTCTAGCTTGACACCATTTAGGCAGACTGGCATTTTCCATTTATGGATTTTCATAGAATTAACTACTACTACTATTTTGTTGGTTTGTAGGGGAATTGAAATCTGGTCCGCAGCCTGACTCAGTCCAAGAGTATTATTTTTCAGCAGAAGATAGTCGTTGTCTAAATCGCTATCAGACCCGGAACCAGACTCTGAATTTTCGGCAAAAACATCCTGCTCTTCTTCACTATCGCTATAGCTATTGCGTTCTAGTTTGTTAACGCGTTTTTGTAGTTATACTTTTGTTTAGACTTTGGCCTAGCCTTAAAATTTGTGCTAGAACTTGCTTTAGGATGGTCGAGTATTTTTGAAGTTCTATTCGCATGGGTAGCTTTTCTGCACACGGCTTTTAAATGGCCGATAGTGTGACATCTGCCACACGTATATTCGCGATATTTACAACGTGTTTTCCCGTGGCCGGATTTGCCGCAGCAATAGCAAATAAAATCCTTGTTGGATTTAGGCCTACTTGATGGTTTGCTAGATTTTTTAGCTACGTAATTAAAAGCTCTAGGATGGCCTCTCAAAACGCTTTGGTCTGTTTCAGCTGATTCTAAGGATAATGCTAAGGATGTTGTAGCCTTTAAATCCAGAGTCTGCTTCAACAACTGGCGTTGAATGACTTCAGATTGGATCCCCCCAATTAGGCGATCCCTAATCATTTCGCTGTTAATATATTTAATTTTAGCGAAGTCACAATACTTCGTCATAAGCTTTAATGCAGCTAAATATTCCCCGATACTCTCATCTGATTTTTGGGACCCTATAAAAAATTTAACTCACTCAGAGGGCACTGGCTTGATGTTGTCTAATACTTTTTTAACTAGATCATCAAAAGTTAATAAGTCGGGCAAGTCAGGTGAAATTATATTCAATATCCTGTCAAACATTTTCTGGCCTACAGATGCCATTAGAAAATTTACTTGCTTGGTTGCTGGTATTTCTTTAGTTTTAAAATAGTAACTAATTCAGTTGGAGTATTTCTCCCATGTGTCGGACTCGCAATCGAATTCAGAAAATAAACCAGCGGTTTTAGACGAACCCATGATGACGTCGTCTTCACTATCACTAAACTCAAATTTAAAGTTAAATTAGAACTAGTTTCATTAATGCTTGCGTTCACTACTGAATTATTTTCAGCTTCACGTTCACTGCTACTTTTAGCAGTTTCAGGTGGTTTGCTACCGACAACTGTCTTTGGCCTTACAAAATTAAATTTAATTAAATTTAATTACAATCCTGTTTAACTTGCAAGGTTTAAACTGGAGCACTCAAGACTACCGGTCACTTATTTAAACACAGAAATAAATCAAGCTTGACTGTAGCTTGACTGTAGCTACCTAGTTTTGTAAATTAACTGCCTACAAGTTAAATTTAAAGGGACTAGGCTTTGAAAAAAATGTTTCTACATTCACCATATTGCAACCTTTTACAAAAACAACACTTCTGGCCCAAGCCTCAGCACAGACCAGATTTCACTAAGTTCAAGCATAAACCTACGGTGTTAAATTTTACACCAGCACACACCGGCCCGAATATGGGCAATGGCACAATCGAATTTAATAGGGTAATTTAGCAGCGCATTTTTCGGGCCTTCAGGTTTATAATACTGCCTGTGCGGACACGCCAGTGCGTCGCTCTAGAACACTGCCAAGGTAAAATTAACAATAATTAATCCAATTGCCCACTTCGGTTCTAGATGTTAAGGTACTAAATTTAACTATTATCATTTTTGTACCACAATTCACACTAAAAAAATAACACTCTTTGAGAAAGTTTAAACTCTGATAGGAATTCAGAGCACTAATTTTCATTGCCAAAATAAAAAAAATTTGCAACTTACCACAAATATGGAGCAAAGATGTGGTTGAAAACCTATCAGTTTAAGCTTAAATTTAAACGATTACTAATCCTCGTTGCCAGCCTCGTTACCAACTGTGATGTCCTTGGTAGGGACACACCTAAGCCCAGCATCGGCACCAATGGTAAAGGAAACAACACGGACTACCAGAGTGTAGGCTACAGCTGATAAGACAGTTTTACTTCCTGTAAGGGGTAGTATTTATACAGAGTTAACAGGAAGTCATGTGATATAACATAATACTATATACAATTGATGGGACAGCCTGTTAGGTAGTTAAAGGGGTATCTGGGTATGGTTAACATAAAGACATGAACTTAAATTGAAGGCAGCCATTGTGAAGCACACAAGTGACGACACCACATATTTAGTACTCACAAATAGTGGCCTAACTCTAAGGCGTAACATTAGCCAAATTCACGAAAGATTCCCGAATGAGCAATTAAATTACGACGATTTTGTGAAAAGCACGCAATTTTCGAAGAACGACAATTTTGCAAATGAAGTACTAAATTCTGCTAATTTTCCAAATGATACTCTTATTCAAATGAGTAAAACGTCACGCAGACAGTCAGTAGTTTTTCCTTTGTCCCATCAAGAGTAGAGTTCTAGAAAATCACCTTATTAGGGTGTCATGCCACATAGACCTGTCATAACACATAAACAATACGTTACCGTCACCAGGGCATTCAGTCAAAAACGATCGAGCGCATTCTGAGCAAAAGTCACCTAAAAAATTCCTAAGTCCGAAAGAAAATGCTGATTGTTCCCAGATTGAAAGTCAAATTCTAGCTCAAGTTAAATCAGTCACACGTATCAAATTCCGTGGACAAAAACCATCGACTCCATTGTCCCAAGTGTTGTTGTTGACACTGCAAAAACTGATTCACATGCTACACTTTCCAAACGCACGATTGCAGGAACTTCCTAAGTTTTCTCGAATGTAGGCTCGAAACGCAAATTAAGCCCTGAAATTTCGTTGCCAAAAAATCGACCTTGTACAAAAAAAGTAAAACCAATAAAATCAGTCCTTTGAATGTCAAATTTTGCAATAATGTACTAATAATAATATTTTTCTATTCCTGCAGATAGTTAGCAGTTCTTCAGTTGGTTTGCAGAACTAGCTTACCCTTGTCCCTACAATTAACCAAGGTGCACATTACAGGTAACAGGTTATAAAGTGTCTGTTATGGTCCCTGTTATTTGTACGCTCACCTAAACAATTTAGAATTAAGATTTTGATAACTAAATAATTAAAAACTTTTGACTAAATTAATTTATTGTTGACCGCGTTTTTAATTGTAGGGCAAGTAGCGTCTGTCTAAATGTATAGTTCTGTTGACTGTTTATGCGTAGGCAACATATTTTTTAATTTGTCTAGAGTAGCTAGAACATGTGAAAGTTATTGTTAATTATGCGTACGTAACAACCCTGCGATTTTAAGAATTGTACAGTGTGAAAAATTATATACTGTCCTTTGCTAATACTTGTTTTTTGTATTCTTCTATTTTTCTGTGTAAGAAAAAACGTCTGTTCTGGGAGCAAAAAATACAGTGTGGTGCAGTGAACAAAAATAATCTTGACGAAAGTTGGCAATGAATTTCCGCTAGATGTCATTGGATGTCCAACACTAATTCCAGCGGCAAGCTTTTGGTTTGACAACTTCAAAATTCAAGCAACAAATTACAAAACTTTTGTGTAGCGGATGATAATAAAGAATTTTATGCATTAATAAACAGGCAATAAAGCTGAAATAATGTGTGTGAAATGTAGAGCAAAGAATTATGCAGAAATAAATTATTGATTGTTGAAAACATAAAATGAATTTAATGCTGAATAGAAACAACTTGTTTTGTTAAAAGTTAAAAACCAAGGTTGCAATGTAAGAATTAACTGAATGGATGTTTACATATTGTGGATAATTTTTCAATACCGATGTTCTAAACGAAGGCCAAAAAATAAAGCAAAAATCAGAATTGGTAAAAATGTAAAGGCCAGTCCCTCAATTGATATTAACTGACCTTTAATTTTTGCTTGGGGGGGGGGGACTGGTCTGTTCAGGCAGTTGGTGCACCTTCAGTGCGTCCAGTTATGATGTAATAACTTAACAGAACAATATCCTGGTTGCTGCTTATACCGGTAGTTACTGATTCGTTCATTGTAAGTGTGCCTTGCCTGTATTCGTATATTGCCACCAAATGACTATACATACTTGCATATTGTCATAATAAATACCTGTCATGTACTGTCTACACCTGTCACTGATTTTAGCTATAGTGCTTAGCTCGTAATGTGTTAGTCTAAAACACATCAATACAAAATGCAAGAACACACGCTGGTGCAGAGACTCATAAATCACAGCACAACAGACACTAGAGACATCACCACACGGTCCGGACCGATCATACATTAGAACGTTCCTGCAGCAAATCTTCACTGAACACAGCCTTTCTGCTCTGAGCACGGCTTCTCCATTGTGTATAGCAGTACTGTCTGTGCTCCACACTGATTACTAAAATCTATGCTCTACTTCACAGAGGACAGCCTCCTTGCTGTGAATGGCAACTCCACTGTGTGTATAACTTGATTCTTCGCTCGTGCTTTGTCAACACTGCTCTACGCTGTACCGATCACCACACTGTACTGGCAATTATCCAAAACAGCAGTACTATTCACATTATCACGCTCAAACACTCCACTGAACATGGCTTCTCCACTGTGTACACTCACGCATTGGGTATTATGAGCGGTGTACAAAGTACTCTGTACTGAGCTAACCTCCTGCTCCACTCTTCCTTCACGCCTACACATGCTTCCTCACCCACGCACACACATGTCTAACCTCACTTATGTCTGCACATGACGCAAAGAAACAGAGGACGACAACAGGTGTGGGTCACAGCAGGATACCTGTTGCTTCGCAGAAGCGAACCACCGAGTGCAACCGAGTAGCATCCACACACTTCGCTTGGGAACACTGAGGAGCCTGCAGAGCGAGGAGTCTCCAGTGACACAGGTCTTTATCTTCCAACTATGATTTAGGGACTGGGTACACTGTAACAGAAAGTGGGCCACCGACGCTTCTGTGCCACATATTGCACATAGCGGTGAGTCGGCCCATCCCATTCCATGCCGATGATCGGACAACAGTGTGTGGCCGGTCTTCAGACAAGATAACAGGCAGGCCATCCAGTATAGAAGGCAGTCTAAGGCTGAATGGAAGCTGCAGACCGAATGGAGTTGGAACTGCTCTAGCCCCCTTGTGACCACCGTCTACTCTTTGTTCGAGGACTCCAGCGTCCAGGAATGTAGAGCGACTTAATGCACATGCACTGACTGTACGAGAGAGACATGACTCTCGCTATGGGCTTCGGCCTCTTTTGCGATCGCATCAGCGCACTTATTCCCTGCACTGCCGCTGTGCCCGTGTACCCAAACAACAGTAACATTGGACTTCAGCATCAGAACCCATGTTTTCCAACAAACCATGAAGATATACGGATCACTGACATCCACAGACCCCAGAGCACGCCGCAGGACAGATAGACAAGTAAGTCTCTGTTTAGTGTGAATGACAGTAATTGCAGCTCAGCTGCAACGTCAAATGCAACAGAGATGGCATCGCGGTCACACGCAAAAGTGGATGAAACAGCCCGCAGTTCCCTCGCAACTTTCGGCTTCAGTGGCAGAATATAAACTCCTACTCCACTGGATTTGGTCTGCTTGTTGAAAGAGATGTCACAGGAAGAAACATCACAGGTAGAAACACTATTCGGCTCGATAACCGAGTCAAGGAAAACACTCAACCGCCAAGGGCAGGTGGGCACACAAACAAAACCGGCATCAGAGGATGCAAGGATGGGTCCTAAAGAAGCGATATACCCCTTCTGGCTGCTCCAAAACTCTTGCGAGATTTATCACTTAATGTACAGTAATTGGACAGGATGCTTCCGACAGGATCACACAATCCCCTGCTCTGGGTCCGCAGGCAAAGAATTACAAACAGCTCGTCCGCCCTGAGATGAAGAGGTGGCTCACCAGACTCAATCCCCAGACCCTGACATGGGGTGGTCGTCAGACTGCCAGTGACTGTTCACAGACAGTCATTTTCACTAACTTGTAGGCCGCAAAGATGCCGTTGAATGGCGGCCAGGAATGGCAGGTGGTAATCAATGGTTGATTTAATAAAGACTCTAAAGACTGAGAGCAGAGCACCATGCCGCACAGGCGAGTAGTGGACAAGAGCCTTTAAAACTGGAAGGAGACTCGTCTTCTTTCTTTCAGCAGACAGATATTGAGAGCTCCATTTTAGTACTTGAGCCAGCATGGCACCCAGGTACTTAACACTAGAGGTAACAGTGACGACGGAGCCACCAACCTACACACTGAGTGGAGTAATCGCATGGCTGCAGAACGTGCGTGAGAAAATTCAAGCTATGTTTAGGCTGGGCAAGTGACAGGCCCTGTGCAGTAAAGTGAGTAGCAACGCAGTCTAAGGCTGCTTGGATGTGCGGAACAAGAGAAACTGGGTCTGCACCAACAAACCAGAGAGCGATGTCATTCACGTACCAGACCACATTTTCACTCTGGCCCATCTATAAAAGAACATCAATGATGACCATGGCGAACAGGACCGAGCTCAAGCAACTGCCCTGCGGCAGGACGCAGTCAGAAGTTTCCTGGGATGATTAGAATCTGTTCACCCTGGCCACAAATGTTCGACAGCCAAGCAAGACCAGGATCGCCTGCGACAACTTTTGACAAACTCCCATAGCGGCAAGGGAGGCTCGTACCCATTTAAGCTGACATTATCAAAGGCAGCCCTAATTTCTATGAACACTGCCACGACCATGTTCCTGTGCACCAAGGCTTCTCGAATCCCGGACAAGAAGTAGAGAATAGCTTCCTGTGCACTCCAGTTGGCCATGTAACCAAACTTTACACTGGCCTGGTAATCATTGTACTCTAGGTGCCAGTTCAGCCGATGGACGAGAATTCAGTCAAAATGCAAGGAAACAGCGCTATTGGTCTGTAGTTCTTCATGTCTGTCCTCTGGCTGCCACGCTTGTACACAGGTACAAGGATGGTAAACAGCCAGGAGGGGGGGACCACCTCACCATCCAGGATGCCTTGCAGAAAGGCAAGGAGATCTCTTAAAGCACCACTTGTAACAACGACAGAACTCATACGAAAGACCATCGGTCCCAGCAGCACTACGCAGCTTGCACTTCGACAGGGTTGACTTGAGCTTAGCACTATGAGATGGTGAGTTTGTGGCCTCAGAGTCAAGCTGATGCGCCGGTTGGCTCGGAAGGGCAATCACCTACCGAAAGGGCATAAACGCTCAATCAGTTTGTTAAAAGAGTATGCCATTTCCTCCCTACATAGTTTCAACGTGTCAGATCTGCCAGATACATCAGCGTTACCTGGCTTGCTAGGGCCATAAACCCATGAAAGATACATTCTCCAGTCTTGAGGGCGAAGAGGCTCCCACACAAGAGAGAGGGATCCAGCAGCAGAAACTGCTTCACACACATGAGTCCCGTAATGTGCCTTTTCGGTCCTAATCATAACGGATGCAGCAGGCATGCATTATGCATCAATTCCATCTGCATGTTTGTGTACAAACATGAGGTATGGGACTTTCCATTTATTAAAAATTTTAATTTTCGAGTCTGGACTGGACGAAATACAGTCTGTATTCAGAACTGATACACTAACGTTGTCCCCATTCCACCCTCCTGAACTCCTAAAATATCCATGAAGCATTAAACACTATCAACTTCTCCTGCTTTGTTTCCCAGACTTCTCGTATTCCACGAGCCTATGGAAAATTGACCAGTGAATGGCCTAAGTCTGCGAACCCCACTCCACTCTCACCTCTGCCTTCGCTTCTCCTTCACTCATCGGAATTCTACCACTCAGATTCTCATCATTCTCAACACATAACCTAATATTACCCTCATCCGCACCAGTCATGGCATTGCTTTCATCCATTCCTAACCTAACCATTACTCTCATCCATTCCTAACCCAACATTACTCTTGTCCATTCCAAACCTAACATTACATTTATCTGCACCTAACCCAACATATACATCATTTACATGACCAGCCAATTGTCATCTCCAAGCACTACAGTCGATTCCAAACCTAACCTCACATTCAAGTAAACCTCCCGATAAAGTAAACCTCCCACTAAAGTAAACGTTCCCACTCAAGTAAACCTCCCACTCAAGTAAACCTCCCACTCAAGTAAACCTACCTCACTCAAGTAAACCTACCTCACTCAAGTAAACCTCCCACTCAGGGAAATTCACGGCGTAAAAAACGTGAAAACGTGAAAACTTGAAACGTGAAAACGTGAAAACTTGAAAAACGTGAAAACGTAAAACATGGCCCTGTCTTTACTTCACTAAACGGCCCTGCATACGCTGTTATTCATCTACCTGGACCAGCTTGTAAATTGTAAAGTACAGATCTGTTTGGGAGTGAAGTTCGTAAGAGACACTACTATAATTAAATGGATTTTGGTCACGGTACACCGAAGTTTACAACTCGAATGATATTCCCGCTCTGTTGGACGAAGTTTTTAATAAGATCCAACAGTCCATCAACTCTTTCGCCGAGCGGGGGAGTGGATGGGTGATTTCTAGCATAAATAATTGGCAGTTAGGGTGGCTAGATATCAACCATTACGAGTTTCATCTTACATTCCACTCCCGAAAGGTTTAAAACGTAAGGCTTGGATGTTAACCAATGTACAAAACTTGAATGATGAAAATTGTTTCCTGTACTCAGTACTAGCTTCTAGCTTGGAGATGTATAGCCCCCAATCCTGAAGATTACTGAGAATTTGAAGAGATGCTCGACACTTCCATGCTGACCTATCCCACGAAGCTAGACCAAATTGACAAATTTGAACGCGCGAACAATCTCATGATTAACATCATAGGATACAGCCGAAGAGAAGACTTGTTCCCTATTCGTGTTTCTAAAAACTTCGATGGTCAACTTATAGATCTTCTCATGTTAAGTGCGGAGGTTTATGGCTCTGACACCTTAAATACGCATTACTGCTCCATTAGGTGCATTGATGATTTTCTATGCCACCACGGTTCAGGATCACATGCTAAATTCTATTGCCGAAACTGCTTCGCCGGATTTGGAAGAGAATGGATGCTACTAGCTCATAGGAACGAATGCTTCAAAATCAACCCTGCACAATCACTCAGATTCAAGAAATGAAAACTTCCTGGAATTTCACCACTTCAATCGCAAAAAAAACCTTTAATAAAATAATAATAACGTTGTTTACCACAAACAAGTGGAAGGTGGCCGGAAGGGTTGTGAGCCACTAATACCGGTCCTCGTTGATAGATTTAGAAATCAGAAATTGGGTATTAAAAACTAGGACGGTCGCTTTAGAAAGGGGTACAGGTTCGTTTTTAATAGCATTCTACGAAATCCACTCTCAGTCTGCATGCAGACAGTCTCAGAGCTTAGGGCATTCCAAATTGGGACCACGCGAACCGCAAAAAAAATTTTTCGGCAGTAAAGGCGGGAACCCTGAACAACAAGCTTCCAGGCATGACCCCTGGTGCAATAATGGTTAGGAGCCAAATCAAAAAATGGAAGATCAACATTTATTAATCCATGCAGAATTTTGTAAGTTAGTATTAAATCAAACCGATGTCGGCGCAATTCAAGCAGTTCGAGACCAGCTCTGGATAGACGTTCAATATGGTTTAGGTCACGGAAACCCGAAAGGCACTTTGTGAACTTGCGTTGGACCGACTCTACTAGATCGATATAACCAGCTAGGTATGGTGACCATACAGGCGTTGCGTATTCGAGAAGAGGGCGAACAAACATTGAAAGCCCAGATCTTGGTTAAAGAGTTTCCAGACGTGAAACATCTATTCACAACTGCCAAACGGCGAAAAGCCGAGGCAACAACCATCCGACAATGCAGAGACGCCTTAAGGTCCTTTGAAAACCAGACCGCAAGGTCCCTAATTTCAGTAGCAGCAGGTAGGGCAACACCACCCAAAGAATACGGTGATTCCGGATTTTTTGTTCCAACATGGAACGAAAGACACTTTTGCAAAAAGAGAGGCAATTGCCAAAGATCAGACCAATCAAGAACCCCCACAATCTCATCCGTGAGATCGATGCAGTGGCCAGGAGAAAGCCTTTCAGCTACAATTTTTATGTCATCCGCGAACTTATAGCCAAAGGTACGTGTATTAGCAAAACTTAAGTCGTTGATGTAGATTACAAACAGTAGTGGTCCAAGCACCGACCCCTGTGGGACCCCACTATGGATTTCTTACTTCAGTGGATAATGTGCCAGCAACAGCAACCCTCTGGGAATGGTTTTCCAAAAAAGCAGCCAGCCAAACCCACAACGATCCTGTGATTCCACACCCAGTCAACTTTGAAAGAAGCTTGCGATGAGTAACCGACTCAAAGGCCTTTTTAAAATCAAAATAGATAGTGTCACAAGGAGCCCCAGCGTCTAAAGTGCAAGTCCATCGATCTAGAATTAATAAGAGTTGGTGGGTAGTTGACCTTCCAGGAAGGAAACCGAACTGGTCCTCACGAATAATAGAAAATTTTTTTCAAAAAATGCAACATTGTGTCACGTATAATAGACTTCATTACTTTGCAAACAACGCAAGTCAATGAAATTGGTCGATAATTAAGGGGATCAGAAGTAGAACCCTTCTTAAAAATAGGGACCACAGTAGCAGCGCTCCATAAATCGGGAAGTTTACCCTTTCTTTTGAACAGGTAAACAGACGTGAAAGTGGGTAACTTATTTCCAATATTTCTTTAAGCAAAATAGTCGACAACCCATCAGGACCACAAGAAGGGCTTGGTCTCAACCCAATGACAGCTTGAAGGATGTTGGACTGATTAAAACAAACATTTGAACATTCCTCCGAAAAAATTGAGTTTTGGGGTAAAGGAACAGATGTGTTATTATCGTCAACAATTACATTTGAAGCAAAAATGTTGCTTAGGGCTTCAGCCTTAGAGAAGTCATCAGTTATGAACATGTTATTTATCTTTAGCGGTGGCAGGGAACGTGACGTTTGAGTTTTCTGTCTATAGAATTTAAATAAGGCTGCAGGCGTTCCATTTTGGATCGCCTTTTCCTCCAGGTTTTTGTTCCATGTTTCCACAGATTGCGCGTATAACCTACGTTGGGTATTGTAAGCATGAAGACTGGAATGGTCGGGATTCTCCTTGTAGCATTTCCACAACAGAAGTTTACGACGATTTAATTTGTTAATAGAAGGTGGATAGCTGGATTTAGTAGCACGCTTCTTTGGTGCATCTCAGCTAAAACGAATGTGATTGTTTAAGATACTCGAAAAACAATCCCAGGCCGATTCGATAGTAGAATGGACAGAAAAAATCAAATTATCCCAATTTACATTCCTGTGGGAGGATTTGAGCCTAGTAAAATCGAGTCTACCCTCGTTAGACCGCACATCACAGCCACTATTAGCAATGGTCACTGTTACCGAAATGTGGGCCTACACAAAGATCAAAGATCAGCTGCTCCTCATGGGTGAAAACAAGGTCAAGAATACGATTTCCACGAGTCGGCTGATCGACCAATTGGGAAAAACCAAGAGGTGCCAAGAGTTCGAGAAATAGCCGGTGATGAGGGTCACCTGCAAGATTGAGCTCCCAATCGACGGTTGACAGGTTAAAATCACCCAAAAGAATATTGGAATGCCCCAAGCTGACTGAACTTGAAATAAACTGACAAATATTTCTAATATCAGTATCATTTCTACTATCGGGTACATAACAGAGAATGAATGTTAGTTTGAAAATTGGCACGGAAAATACCAAACCCTCAATTAAGGTCGATGAATCAATGACGACAGCAGGAATATCCACATGGTGAAGGATAAGGAGGCCCCCCTCCCCTACTACCACGATCGCGTCTCACAACCCTGTACATCTTGAGGTCGGCCACCATCGCATCCGTGACGCCCTGGTGTAACCAGGACTCCACCACGAAGATGAAATCGAAACCTGCCCCTATCGCCAATGCCCGGAAGCAACCAATGTTGCTTAAGACACTGCAAGCATTTAACAGAACACAAGATAATCCTCCAAAGGACGACGTACAATTAGTAAGAACAGGCGATCCAACAGTGGGAAATTCCCCAATTATTGAGGAAAATTTTCGATAGGTGCATTAATAGCTATGAGTTCCTGCTGCAGAAAAGATGTACCGCAACTGGTTAGATGGATTTTGTCCCTAGCCATTAACGTGTGGTCCTTCAATATAGCACTGTCAATAGAGACAAAAGAATAATTCTTAAAAACACAAAGCTATCGTAACAGAGTGTTTGTGTGTATGATTTGCTTGTCGTGATCACGGTTTTCCTCGCCGAGTCTTGGTAAAAGTCTGATTAGTGTGATTCGTGCCTCAGGGAAAGCAATGTTCAAAGACGTAGCGAAGTCTGACAGGTGTGAAACAATGAAGTTTGGGGAACCTTCCCCCACATTATTTCATCCGGCACATACAGTAAAGCAACAGCTCTCATTGCAAACTTTCAGGATATCCGGTAGCTTAGCTTGCAGGCCCTGCACTTTCAAATCAGGGTAGGTCCAAGTCTTGGAGGATGGATGGCAGCTGCCCCTGATATTTCTAACATTGGAATCTCCAATAATGGTTGACTGCTTTTCCCATTTTTTTTCACGTGCCGTCGAGGTAGTTGGTGACTAAGAAGGTTTACTTCTTGCAGCATTTTCACCGTGGCTGATAGACGGGACTTCAGTATTTTTTGCAATGTTTTTCTGGTTACACAGAGAGGTAACACTTGGCATGGGATCCGGTAGTACAAGTTTCCCTTGCATGTAACTGTGTTTTACTACCCAGACTATCAACAAGAGCATTCCCGGATTTCAGGCTTGGGTCCTTCCTACCTCTTCCCCTCCAAAATGTTATATTTTTTTTGCATTGATGGTGCAATTACGAATTGGGGCCCATTTACGTGTGGAGCGGAGACGCCATTTTGTTTTACACTGTCAATATGTGCAGATAAAACAGATAATTCTCCCTTCTTACTTACAGTTAGTTTAACATTTAGATCAACCACGTTAGGCGACCCTGGTATAGATGCAGGAGTTCAAGGCACCAACATCATACTCCAAGTTTTCTGTTTTTTCTTCAGTATGGTCACAGCGCGAATTTTCGGCTGGTTTCACGTGAAGGTATCTCCGTCGTCAACGAGCCTGTTTCCAAGCCTAACAAACAGTTCATCCTCATAATCGCGGAGAATTTCCTTCTGCTTTTTGAAAAAATCAATTGACCATGATTCAAAGCTCGACTTGAATACCGCGAATCGAGCCTCCAGAGCATTAGTAATATGTTCGGCAACCTTATCGACCTTTAAGCCAATCTCAGCCAAATCCAAGTCCTTCTCCAGGCTGAAGTCCTCCAGCCTGTTTATAAGTTTTGAAGAGAGTTCATGTAGGGCAGGAAGATCCTGCTGGTCATTTGGCACGTACGGAGTTTGTCCATTGCTGGGTGATCTTGAGTCAGTGTTTAATACCGGAGTGTTCCGACCGTGGATTAGCAGTGAAGCCGGGGACTGGAAGGAGTCAAAGTACTTCGTTCGGCGTCTATCAGCTTGAATTCTGGCATCGTGATCAAAGTCCCTGCCGCCTGCAGCTGGTCGGTTAAAACTTTTGTGCAGATAATTTTCCATGATTGGACGAAAGGAAGCACCCGAAAAACACACTAAAAAGGCACACACAAAAACTTTTCACAACTATTAGAATTTCCACATACAAAAAAAAAAAACACAGCCAAGTCGGAGATGCGAACCAGTGACGAAAAGGAGCCAAGATGGCGGCGCCCAGAGCAGAACGAGCGTTTCAACAACAACCAACAGAAACAATCCTTACGGTGAAAAGGCACTAACACCGAAGCCGAACTCACGCTTGCAGTGTGCACTGGACATTCATATAGCTCCCCAAAGCCACAAAACCGCGCCCAAGGCACCTCAACCAGACAAAGATCGTCACAAACGGAGCACAAACGAAGAACGGAAACACGGTTAGCAGCACGAGCACGGAAGGCTCGAATAAATTCCCCGAATAATTTATGCCGACTTTGAGTGCCTGCTTCGACCCATCCAAACCGTTCACCCCGACCCTTCCACGAGCTCATCTTCTAAAATTCACCTGGATGAACCTTGTAGTTTTGGATATGTCGTGATAGGCCAGGATGGGGAAATTGTTAGCCGAGATTACTATTTGGGACTGGATGCCATTGATGTTTTTTACAAGCGCATGGTTAAAGAAAGTCAAGATTACAGCGAACTGTTTTCAAACATTAAACCTTTAAATCTTACAGAGGAAGAAACACACGACTTCTACAATGCCACCGTTTGTCACTATTGCGAGAAACCATTCAAACCCTTACACAAATTTCTGCCGAAGAGTGAGCATAAAGTTAGAGACCATTGCCACGTCAGTGGAAAATACAGGGGAGCCGCTCACTCAAAATGTAACTTGAGTGTTAGAGATCAAAGAACCATCCCAGTCATATTCCACGGTCTGGAGGGTTATGACATGCATTTATTAGTACAAGCAGTGCACAAATTCCCTGGAAAAATAGATGTCATCAGTCGGAACACCGAACGGTTTCAGAGCATGACAATTATGACCAAGCAAATTGGAGTAAGTCTCCGTTTCATAGACAGCGTTAATTTCTTAAAAGCCTCGCTAGACACTTTGGTTGGAAGTCGTAAAGATGGTAAATTCCCTATTCTCGAAGCTGCATTGGAGTCGGGATTGAAATCAAAGCGGTTTGTCGACAACACAACTACAGAAAATGCGCTGAATCTTCTGACAGGAAGGGAGTTTACCCCTACGAACACATGACGGACATGACCATTTTTGACAGCGAAACTTTACCTACAAGACATTCTTTTTTCTCACAAATAAAGGACGAAGAATTGGCTGGAGAAGAATACATACGAGCTTTGAATCTCTGGTGGAAAATGAGAGTCAAGAAGTTTGGTTCTTACCACGAAATTTATCAAATGCCTGACGTTTTTCTACTAGCCTACGTGTTTGAAGATTTCCGGAAACTATGCGTTGAAAACAATAAATTGGACCCCTGTTATTATATTTCGACACCAGGATCAGTTGGTCCGCACTCTTGAAAATGCACAAGTCTAAAATAGAGTTATTCACTCAAGCCGGCAAACACAATCTGATCACTCGCGGCATTCGAGACGGTGTTTCATTCATAGCTCAGAGGTACGCTAAAGCCAACAACAAATACTTACCCGGCAACCAATTTGATCCTAGTCAACCTACCAGCTACATCATGGACCTAGATATGAACAATCTGTACGGTTTGGCCATGAGCGATACTCTCCCCTACGATGGGTTCCGGTACCTAACCAAGGAAGAGATTCGAAGTTTCGATGTTGACACCGTACCAGACGATTTGAAGGTTGGTTACATTCTAGAAGTCGATCTGGAATATCATCAGGAGTTGCACGACTGTCACAACGACTATCCTCTAGCTACAGAGAAGTTGGAGATCAGGGAAGACCCAGTGTCCCCTTATTCTAAAGATCTAGCGAACCATGTCGGACACAAGACTAAACCCAATACCAAACTGGTTCCGAATCTGTTACACAAGAAGAAGTACGTTGTGCATTACCGAAATTTGAAGTTTTACCAACGTCACGGGCTAATTCTCCGGCATATCCGAAGAATCCTGATTATCAACCAGAAGCCCTGGATGAAAGAATACATCGATTTCAACACCAGCAAGAGACAGGAGTCGACCCAACCATTCGAGAAAGACTACTTCAAATTATTAAATAATTCGGTGTTCGGCAAGACCATGGAAAATAAACAGGACCGACTCAACGTCAAACTTTGCACAAACATAAAATCTGCCCTGAAGTACAGTACCGCTCAAAAATAAATGGACAAACCTTTGTTGCCATGTTCACGCGCTTGCAACAATAGAAAGCAAAACTGGAGCCGACGTTCGGTAATCAACTGTGCTGGTATGGAGCGCCAATACTTTCTAAGTTTATTGTTGACCGCAAAACGAAGCATCATCCAAAAATGACCGATTTTGACATTCCAATACATTATTTTAATGTGTCCGAAGTTATTTAGCAAAAAACTTAAAGTAACTCCCAAAAGGGCACGTTAGAATAGCAAGTTTTCTAAGGAAGGCAACTGGATATTTTTCATAAAAATGAGGCGCAGCATTTAAATTCTAAAAAATGTCGAGAGTCTTTTAAGGGCGTAAAAATGTTATAAATAAAAAAATAAAACAAGCGGCTGCAGCAACTACGTAGTCGTAACTGGTCTTTTGTTCACTTCGGCCACTTTCCATAATGTTGAGGCGTGTCCCTCTACCACGCACAGAAACAGCGATCTCTATTAAATAGTCGAAATTCCCTTGCACCGCACCAAAAGCTCTACAGCATTGGATTTACCCACCTGACTCATATTACTTTGCTTTGTCCGTAATATGGGGGCCATCCCATGAGCTTGCGTTGGGGGGCCCTTTCCCCCTCAACCCCAGATATAAAATTTAACTTTTTTCCTGTGAGAAATAGTTGTTTGGTGCCAATGGGGGAAATATATGCATGATCCAGCCAATATGATCGCTGAAAACGGCGTGCTGATTGAATAAACGGGATGCATTTTATTACGTCTTCAACGTAGCCCCAACACCCACATGAGGGCTGCCATGCACGGTGCAGGATACTGTCCGGTGCACCCATCAAATGACCTTGCCCCCCCCCCCCC
>JAHWFP010028074.1:0-19055 GCA_023313725.1 Lithobius niger
GCGAACTGACCATGTTAATGCAAATATTGTATGGTGTTTCATCGACTTCAATAGTGACATTATGAGCATTTGCATCAAGCCGGATTCGTGGGTTGGAGTGACGAGTTTAGAAGTTGGTTGCACCATACAGCAGTATCAAATTTCAGCATTTACTGTCAGCGCAGCGTATGCAGCGATGCTGTTCAGTGCAACAATATATCTAACTCTATGGTTCAGTGGCTAAATTCCGGAACTATTTATTATAACGGCGTAGCAGGAAAATGTAGCGTTGCTGCCTCCTGGATTATGAACGTCGCATCATGTCTGCATTCGACAATTCGGGCAAATAAAGCTTTTTTTCCCCCGGAAAAGTGGTGCGGCCATGGCCGGACCGGCCGCACCAGGTTTTACGGCCCTGTATAGACAGTGGTTTTGTGGTTAAAATTTACTTATGTAGCCACTGAAATAAAAAAAAATTGTTTGGCGAACGAAATTTTGAACCTGGTGAGTAACTGAACTGGTCTTACTAGCCACTGCCGAATGGGTAAAAATGTTAATCTCCAGGTTTACCAAATACATTCAAGTTTCATGAATGAATAGCACAATAGACTATTCTAATGTACCTAAATTAAAGAATGCACATTTTTTTAAATCCAAAAATGTACACATGTGACATCCGTTAGGTGGTGTCTATTTGGCAAAGCTCTAATGAAGGTAAGACTACCTCACGACTGAGAAGGTGATTACGGCCGTGAAAAATACGAAAGCCGTTTTTGACCGTAAAAGTTCACGTCCAAGATAACATTTTAACATATAAAATTACTAAGGTCACACAAAATCAAACAAATGTTTCTTGGGCAAATAATTTCGAAAAGAAGATAAGGCATGCGGATTTAATTTTAATTTTTATTTACTGAAACAGTGAGGCGGGATAAGGTACTTATTTTTTTAAGCACCAAAAAAAAGCTGTTTTTGGTCAATACTCCTAAAAAGCTTCCAGTTGTATAAATTTTTAACGTGATTAGAGCACTTTTAGAATGTTGGTTGTGTATAGTACAGTACACTTGTAGTATTCTACGATGGTAAATGGAGCTCATACTCACAGCCAAAATTTCCAATCTACAAGATGGACTTAAGATTTGCGATGAGCATGATTTTTTTGTATGAAAATTTTGAAATTTTTTTGAAAAAAAAAGCCAAAGTTTTCTAGGATGCGGGAGGTGCCCGAGAAACATTTATTTTTATTTGTCTGGCCTAACGCTTAAATTCACAATTCCAATCACATCACAGCTCAGTGTCATGCTAATTTTCGACAAATAGTTGAAAACGACTTCTATCTTCTCCAGGCTTGCTAGACTCTTGTTTTTACCCCTACGTGCCTGCTGCCGCAACGATTTGAATTCGAATTTGACAATATCGACAATACTAACTATGGCTAGAACACCATTCTTATGACACCGACCAGGCCGAAACTGAAAAACGTACGGAGATGTACTACAGCTATTTAGGATGACTTGTTATTTATAAGGCTCGGCCGATACCAACTTTCACCGATCCGATCCAATACAGTCCGATGCTTCTTCACCGATACCAATGCCGATACTTCAGAAACAAAATTTGATAAAATCCCAATCTCAAAGCTCTATGAGCAAGCTTTTTGCAGTAAGGCCATTTAAAAAAAAAAGGAGTTGTTTCTGAGGCATCGCCGCACTGCCTGAAAGCCGCCGCACGGTCCATTTTTGTTTCATTTTCCTTGCTATTTACCACAGCACTTGCAACAAACTACGATTACGTGACACCACAGGGCTCGAAATGTCCAGAAAAAAAGTGTGTAGCATAATAGCGATGCAAAATAAAAATTTGCGTCGTAATCACAAAATAATGGTTAGCAGTTTTCAGGAAGCATAATTATTTTTCTTGGCAGGCAAGAGGGAGTTTCCGTTTTAATTGATGGTTCAGCTAGAACAAGAGAAGGTGATTGTGTGACGTATAAATTCCATCATTTTTTTTAATACCTAAATATTCTGATGCTGTTTGTTATGATTGTGTATCGTTCAATTTCATTCTTTGCACGTGGTATAAAAATAACGTAACTTCTGTAGGGGTTGGAATTAAGAATTTTACGGAAACACAATGAATGTTCTATTATAAATGGGCTAGGCCTACTGCAAAAGGATTTTTTAACGTAGTTATAAAGTTCTTTCGCCATGATATTGCGTCGCTAAACTGCTACGCAAATTTCAATTTTGTATCGCTAATGTCAAAAATTGTGGTGCAAACTGCGATGCGATACCGCTCATTTCGAGCCCTGCACCAGACAAAAAAAAAAAAAACCATCACGAGGACCACACCAACAATATGGATAAGAGTATATCATTATTACACTTAACAACAGCAATTATTGTTGTTGATTTGACTAAAAAAAATGTAAAAAAAAAACTGCCCGCCCGCATGGATAAAAATTTTTTTCGCTCGAGAAACAACTTTCTTTTTTTAAATGGCCTAAAGGGCGTTTTTTGGAACCTGTTTTTGAATTTTGTTAAATAATTTGAGAACCACTGAAGCTATCACTCTGAAAATGGCACCATTGGAAAACTCTCGAAAAAAAAGGTTGGAATGGTGTATTGGAACATCAAAAACGGTCAATTTTTGGCAAAAATATTGCAAAACCCGATATTTTACCAAAACAGTTAGCGGATACCGGTAGTGTCGATACCGATGTCAATATCATTATCGGCCGAGCCTTAGTTATTTAGGATTAAAGTCCACCGTAAAAGCAAATCAAAGACATTCCCACATGAATTTTCTTTATGCCAAGATGGTCCTTGCTTTTGATTTCAACCAAATTCCAGCTTATGACAATGACGAAACGAATACGGTTTCAGCAAGCGAAATAGCAGAATCGTCTGCTTGTGTGGGGCTCCATTCTACTGAATGGTTGACACCCGGGCCTAGTACAATTTTTACCAATTGATCATTTTCTATTGATTCGTATTCTCTACTGACGAGCCCAAATAAGGGCAAAACAGTCTGTCTAGAGATCTTTGTGGGTGAGAGCTAATTGATATTAAATGATCAATTGGTAAAAATTGTACTAGGCCCGGGTGTCAACCATTCAGTAGAATGGAGCCCCACACAAGCAGACGATTCTGCTATTTCGTTTGCTGAAACCGTATTCGTTTCGTCATTGTCATTTGCCCTAGCAAGCGTAGCCTAACTCTCATTCACAAAGTATTCTCTACTGACGAGCCCAAATAAGGGCGAAACAGTCTGTCTAGAGATCTTTGTGGGTGAGAGCTAATTGATATAAAATTCCAGCTTTTGTACCACTTATCTTTTTTACCCCCAGCTCCGAAATGTGCTAAACTATGGATTAATATATAAGACACTATATAGTCTAGTGTCGACTCTACTACTGCAATGAGCACTACAAATGAATGCTGACAATGTTGGTGATTTTTTGCTTACACACTAAATTTAGTGCCACACTATCTAACCAAAATTTCACACTAAGTTGGCACCCAAACACATGCCAGAAAAAATTCAGATTAATCAATGTTTAAGGCACAAAAAGTTAAACGAGAGTAGGGGTACGATGAACCTGCAAAAAATGCATTGAAATATTTACAACAAAACGTATGAATATTCGTTCAGAAACTATCTTTTTACTCTTTCATTCTTGAGTCCCAGTTCACACAATTCTTTTTTCCCCCCTTCACCCCTCCCCCAACGACTGTATAGTGCAGTTACGGTCCAAATGTTATGGAATGCATGCTTCCAGGAGCATGGGCCTAAAACAATTAGGCCCTATGAGAAAACGAGGTTAACCCCAAAATGCCAAAAACAAAATTTAAAAATACACACACATCAGGCAAGTTCACGTGATACTTTCTTAACGGTGAATATTTGAATGGAAGATAACCTGCTCAAATGTGCTCTTAACAAATATTCAAATTTTCGTTCGACTCCTAAACGAGACCACAGCAACCATTCCTTTATCAGAAATACTTACTTTGAACACATTTTCGCTATTCACATGTTCAAATCCCATAAATGTTGACTGAAGATTGTTGAGAGCCTGCCTCATGTCACCTTGCGCTGTAAACACAATGGCCTCCAGTCCATCTTCTGTGTAACTTACATTTTCCTTGTCACACACTTCGAGCAACTTGGCAAGCACCTGGGCGTCGGTGAGGCGCCCGTATCTTAACATTGCACAGCGAGACTGGATAGGTTCTGCAACAGATACAAAAAAAGAGTGTTTAAAGAAATCTGGAATTAAAGCCATGCAAAATATGGTTTGGCTTGCAGGTAGCTTGATTTTTTAGCACTATGCATTGTGCATTTGTTTCTTCTTCTTTCCCTTTTGAAATACAGTTAAAGTTCAAAGCTTAAAAAGCAAATAAATAATAAAACAATATAACGATGAAAGCCATAAGCTTGCGGTTGAATCAAGATGCAAAAAGAACATTAACAGACAAAAGTTACAGAAAGTCTGTAACTAAAGGGCCGAGGTATTTCTTGGAAGTTAGAACAGAATGCCTTCTTCAAACACAGCACAAGAAGAAGGCGACAAGAGATTTACTACTCTTGCATCAAAAAAATGTCTTTGTCCCTCAAGGCGACAAGATTCTTTCTGAAGCTTCAACTGATAGCCTCTCGTCCAACCAGTCCCTGACAACTTTACGAAGTCCTCCATCTGCACAGGTGTGTGCTCTTTCACGATCTTAAACAGTTAAATGAACATACAACAGTTTCCACGTTTCTCCAGGCTGGTCACATGACTGGCTTTCAGTCGTTGGTCATAGTCCAACACGCATTCCTGGCACACAACCAACGAGAACGTCCTTTACACTTTCTCCAACGCAGAAATGTCTTTAATAAGTCTTTAATAACATGTCATATTACAATACTCTAGTTAAGGCCTGACCAGCGCTTTATAAAGACAGACATTGGACTGATCACCAATGTCAGAGACGTTTCTTCAAATGAAGCCAACTGCTCTCCTAGCATTGCTATATGCCTCTGACCACATCAGAAAATGATAGGGTATCAGTAAGTTTAACACACAAGTCTTTTTTTTCTTCTGGGCAACCTTTGCATTGGTGCCTCATCCCCAAAAGACAAAAGAGTTATATCTCACTATTATAACCTACGGGCATTACATGCCATTTCGACACATTGAACACGAGACCCAAATCCTAAACCCATGTTACATGTTGCCGGGTGTCTTCCTTGCGCATCCCAACATAATCTAAAAACCCGATGTTTCTGCTCATCTTAGTGTCATAGTTTACCTAAGTATAAGGGGCATAATACCATCACCCATACAACATACAAAAAGGACGAACAAGACAGGACCCAGCACAGAACCCTGTAGAACTCCAGGAGTAATAGCGGCCCAGGATGAGCAGTGCCCACTGACCTTGATGCGCTGATTCCTTTTTCTCAGGTTATCGGTTACCAAAGACACGATTTGATGACTGATGAGGCATGGAATCAATGCTTGGGAAAGATCAAATAAAATGACACCTACTGTAATTCCAACATCAATACAAAACTTTTCATCCACTCACTCTGTGCAATGAGATTAGTGTAACATCTTCTTCGGACAGTAAACCGCTCCTGGGACTTATCCTCAATCCCACGTTCTTTAGCCTCCTGCAGAATGTTTCTCTTAACAAAGTTTCGCTGGTCTTTTCACTTTAACAAGCTCACGGGCCTGTAGTTGCCTGCAACAATCCTAGAGGCCTTCTTTAGCACTGGTTCCACATTTTTGCCTTTCCAGTCACGTGAAACTATCCTATTGCTACGTGACTTTTTAATGATACTGGAACCATCAAAGAACTACTACAAATTCTCAGCATGGCACGGTGTACCCCATCAGGACTAGTGGCAGTATGAACATCAAGTTTCCGCGGCTCTTCAGCAATATCAGCAGTGGTTACAGAGACCTCGTTACCGATGTCAGAATTTGCACTCGCAAGATTTGTAAGTTTAACAGGTTCCTCACCCAACACAAAGTCAAAATTAAATGACTCAGCCATTACTTTTCGCTCCTCCATTCATCATCAATCAGTGATCCAAAAGCAGTTCAGGATTTTTTCATTTTCTTTGCATAGACAAAAACTGCTTTGAAGTTACTTTTACCGTTACTACAGATGAGTTGTACAGGACCATACTCTTCAAGTAATTCCACAACCATGTTCCTTTACAGATGAAAAGTTTTGGAAGTCTTCTACAGTCTTACTCTGGAAAAAGTGCTTCCATGCCCTGTTTTTCTTACTGACTTCCGAAAGAATAACTCTATTCTTTCTTTTTCCTGCCTTCAAATGCCCCACAAATTTGCGTTCCACATTAATGATATCTTCCTTCATAACCATGCTGTTATCGGAGACATTCATTCTTTCAAGCAGCCTGTCTCAAACAACTACAGCAAACTCCTGGTTCATTTTAGTTAGTATAGTCCGCATCTAGGGTTAGGCGATTTCAAAATTTATCAAGTGATGCGATAAAACATTAACATTTTTAATACTGTATAAATATTTTATAGCTCTCTTTTTCCAAGAAAATTGCGAGCGGCTTAACATTTCCGTCAGTCACGGCGAGCAGCCATCTTGACATTCGATTCATGCTTTTCAGGTATGACGCACATGCACGTGCGCTCTAGTGCAGCCAACGACGACTTGCATCTCATGACACGACTTCACAACGGCCACTAGCCTTGCGGCCAAGACAGCGGCATGCGTTGGTTGGGTCCTGAGTCCACAAGTCCTTGAACCAAGCGTGTTTCTAATAAAACAAACACAATTTCACGCTATTTTTGATTTGTTAACTGTTCATAAAACATAAATGAAGGTTATAAAATTATGATTTTGAGATTTTCCGCTATAATAACCTGAAAAATACATGCTTCAAATTTCAAAATACCAAATTCAACTGGAATCAAAATGTTGATATTTAAAAAAAATATTTTTTAGAGTAGGATAGAGGCTCTTGTCACGGGTTAGACTTGGTTGTTATCCAAGGTTTTTTTCTTTCTTTTTTTACTTAATTTTACTTAAATTTACTTTAAAAAAAATCGCATAATACAATCGCGATTTTAAATTTCAAATCGTAATCGAGACTTAAAATCACAAATCGCTAAGGCTCGGCTATTTATAATTAAACAAAATTTAAAAATATTTTGGAGAATAAAAAAGATTAATTTTTTTAACCAGGCATGATTAATTGATAAGCATGTTTAAACCTGTAAATATTTTTCTAATTTTTTTTTTAATTTCAGCTTTTTAAGTTATTTTATTTAGTATTATTTAGAAATTAAATAATTTAAAAATTAAATAAATGCATATCTTGTACTGGTTTCACAAATGTTGCAAAATTCTGCAAATTATTTTTTGAAATGAAGCAGTAGGCTAATCAATGAGAAATCCTTAAATTAGAAAAATGTTTAACCTAATTAGTGCTTTGTTTGATTGTTTCCAAAAATCTACAACACTGTCACACCAGTCGAGTGCTGTAGCCTACAGGCACTTACACTGTACTGTACTCTTTAATAGCGTAAGACTTCCAAATGTTTAATATAAGAAAGTAATGTAAAACAAAAAGAAAATTAACACGATAGCTGCAACTGATAAGGAGAAAATATAAACAACTTTATTTCATCATTTTTGTATGAATTACCCGGTACCGGCACCGGCCTGGATCCGGAACCTAGATCCGGATCCGATCCGGCGCTAGCCATCAAATTATCCGGAACCGGTAAAATGCTATCCGGTCGATCCCTACTAGGAACCGATATGAAAACACTACACCACACCGTGCAGGGAGAAAATCTCTTTGGCTGTAGACCCAAGAACATTATACTGTGAAGGGAGCAAGTCCTTTTGGGTGTAGGCCAAAGAAGACAACTAGAAAAGGTTGACGAAAATTAACAATTTTTTTTTTTTAAGTCTTGGACTATTTTGGTGCTACATTTTGATGTGTGTAATTTTAATTATGAACATCAACCAAAGTATTAGTAAAATAGTAAGGAACCATCGGAACACCAATGCAATCTAATTAAATACATGAAACGGCCATCTACTACTATGAGAGTTTTCCACAAAGCTTTGAGCAGGTCCGTTAAAATGCTCATTCTCACAAAATGAATACAAATTAGTGGTCGCAATTACCGGTTATTTCAGTAACATTTAACCTGTTTTTTTAACGTTCGGTTACCGTGTAACCGATTATTAACAATGTTTACAAAACTATTGTTTAAAAAAAATTGTTTAGTAATAAACAAAGACCATTGTTTAATATATTGTTGGTTTAATTGGTCACAGCATGTGCAAAACGTGTTGTATGCTTTACAACAATAAGCAAATAAATAGATAAATAAATAAATAGATTGTTCACCGGCCGGCGTTGTTGGGTGTTTTCCAGTAAGATGATTTTTCATGGATCCAGTTGATCCGCCTGCGTATTTTAAAATTGTACCGCACAATTCGCATTTAATAGCATCAGCAGACACTTTCGTAAAGTGCTTCCAAACATCTGATCTTGGTGGTATTTTAGGAAAAATATTACACGACTTGCGCACGTGGTGAAAGAAAGACGGAGCTATGACGATCGTGATTGACAGCTCAGGTGAAAGCATGCGCGCGAAATACTCCGTGCTACTTGGACAATGGACGAGTCTACTTTAGGAGTTTCGCCCCCGGTAATGGGGGAATGAAGGTCAAGCTTTAACTAAGGCAAGTCGTGCTGCGTGTTCATTGCAGCTGTGTTGGTCTTTCAATAGATTACGTTTACTCGAACACGGAAATTAAAATCCGTTTAACCGAACTTCCTACGGTTATCGGTTACAAGTTTAACCGCTGCAACCACTAATACAAACCCTCAGTATTTGTGAATTTTCGATAGACATACGGGTGAGTCCAAATTCGAATTGCAGCATGAGCAACAATGTAAACAGAAGGAAAAAAAAACAGCACAACGCCTGATGAAGCCAGTCGAAGCTTATTCCAACACCTTTTAAGGACTGTCGAAAATTTGCGAATACTGAGTGTTTGTATTCATTTTGTGAGAATGAGCGTTTTCAACGAACCTGTTCAAACCAATGCAATCGGCACCAATGTATTGAAACAGCCCTAGTAAAAATTATTGAAGGAAACTAGTTGTAACCAACAATAGGGTCAGCCCCAGCAGTACAACTACATTCCAACGCAGTTCAAGATTTGTAAAATTGAGGATTTTAGCTCGGGAGTCCAAAATCAATATAAAAAATTTTTACTAACAATTACAGGGTTCAGACAACTGTTTTAAATTTAACTTCCCTAACATTTATACGTGCATCCATTGGCAATTCATTTCCACGTGTTTTACAAGTAATTTAGTTCGACACTGTGCTTGATGGTTTTTTTTTAAATTTATAAAAACAAAATTCAACATCTTACAAAACTGTGTGTTAAATTATTATTATTATTTTATTATTATTATCGTGCTTTGAAAGAAGGTAAATTTGTTAGTGCATACTCATTGACCTGCACAAGGCGTCTGATACTATAAATAAAGATTTACTCAAAGAAAAACTTCACAAATTTAGAATTCGTGGTAAAATTCAGAATATTGTTATTAGTTATCTTACTGACAGACTTTGTGAATATTGAAGATTGCGTTGGTGACTGGACGAAGGTCGAATATGGTGTTCCTCAGGGCTCGATTCTGGGCCCTATCTTATTTTTAATTTACCTTAACATCAACGACTTAAAGTGGAATACCTACATCTCCTTATATGCTGACGACATCCTCCTTCTTTCTATCAACTCTGATAAGGATACTATGGTTAGTAACTTCCAAAATGATTTTGATCTGGTTAATAATTACCTTACTGCACATGAACTCTACTTAAAATCTGATAAAACTTGTGTTCTTCCTATCGCCACTTCGCATATGACCCTTGAAAATGTGGATATTAAACTACATCATACTGATTGCACCAATGTCAAAGATTCAATACGATGTAAGGTAAAAGCCTAAACACGGTGAAACAAACTAAATACCTTGGTATTGAAATTGACAGTAATTGGAAGTTTTCTAACCATGTAAATACCCTTGTCAACAAAATTAGAAAAATTCTGCCTGGCCTTTACAAAATCAGATAAATTCTTAGTTCACAAAACAAAAGACTTATTTTCAACACTTGTATTTTATCTTTGACTAGCATCGTACCCGGCTTCGCCCGGGGATTTGTTGACCCGTGGTTGTTTCCCAGTATTTGCTCGGTGCTGCCTGATCGTTCAGTGCAACAGTCAATTTTTCTTTGTGTAATACTCCCCCTTTCCGTCAATCCTCTCCCTCCGCAAAGCAATATCTTAATCAAATAGTGGCTCTAACATAAGCACTGCCCCATCAACGGGCATTCTTAGGGCCCCTCCCCACTCCCAGTAGCGTCCGAAAAATAACTGTCCTTTTGTACATGACGTCATTTAAGATGTGCCTTTGCGATGACCGCGCAGAGCAAATTGCTAGTCGAGGTAACAATGTGCCTATTTCAACTTCTTTTCAGGGAAACAATGTCCCAGTTTCACCTTCAAGCCCAAGAATTGACCCACTCGCACGTTTTCATTGTTCCCCTTCCGGGGGTCTTCGTTGTGGTTGCTTCATTTCTGCTACGAGACTATGGTTTATAATGTAAGATTAGATATGCTTGCCCACTTTTTGCTTATATTTCATCTGGAAATGTGAATTGTCTTCAGAAAATTCTAAATAAGGCTTGTAAAGTTCTTTTTAAGAAAGAAAATTGCAGAAAAAGATCTTGTGAACTTTTATTTGATAATGAACTGATGAAACTTAAACAGATTTCGGATTTCACAGTAATTTCAAAATACTTTACTTCTAACAAAGCTTTTCACATTCCTGTTAAAAGAGAGATCCGAAATAATAACTGGTTAATAACTCCTCCCTTTAGAAACTCTTATGGAAAAAGAACCATCGATTTCATTATTCCTACGATTCTAAATAAACTACCAAAAAATCTTAGAAACATAAACAATCTTTGGAAACTGGAAAAGGAAGTTAAAAACTGGATGTTTAATAGAGAGGGAGTGTTCTTGATTTCTTTTTGCTGATGTGTGATAATATTTGTTTGTATTCAACATTTTTTAATGTTTTTTTTATTGACATACAGTATTTACTTTTGTATTGTATTTTATTTTTTATTAACATTTGTTAAAATACACATAGGTATCTTGTGTTTGCACTGAACTGCTGTTGTTATCCGGTGCATACAGTTGTATGGACTCACACCCTGATGTACACATAATTAAATAAATTATGCAGCCCTTAAAATAAATTATTATTATTATTATTTATTTCGCCCTTGAAATAAATTATTATTAATATTATTATTATTATTATTATTATTATTATTATTATTATAGACCATCCAATTGGACTCAACACGTTTTCATCACAGACGACGGTACTAGGATTGTTTTCATTAAAAATTCTTAACAATTGAACATTATGAAAATTTGCTTCTGAAAATTCAGTGGAATTTGCAGATCTGACACAAAGGCATTTCTGGGATTTTAAAAAATGTGCCCTAGCTATTCCCCGATTTTCCAAACAAAATTCTTGTTTCCCTTTAATTTCCCTGAGATTTTCGTCCTATTTTCATTTTCCCTGAGATTTCTAGGTTTTCCAGGTTTTGTCTGAACCCTGAAACATAGCGCCAAGTGTTTACCTCCACATGAAATGGAATGAAACACGAACGTTCACTTACCAATTATTTTATCAGATGCATTGCACGCCAGCGCAAAACGAGTGGTTTTGGAGTAAATTTCCATGGTTCGACGCAATGCCTGCTGGGCACCGTCTGTCATGCTAAGAGATTGAAAGAAATATTATATTTGCTCGATTTTAAACCATTACAAAAACAAAATAAAAATTTATTTAATGCAGCAACATATGTGAAATCATTATATCACAAAATTAAGTTGTCTCACCTGTCAGCTTCATCCAGAACTATAATTTTGTGACGTCCTCTTGGTAATGTCACTTTCTGTTGTGCAAACATTTTAATTTTATTTCTTACAACGTCAATACCCCTGAAACAACAAATAAAAGTTTCAACAACATGGTACAAACTAAACTTATGTAAACTAGTGAATAGTGAAAATTATTTAAAATCAAGGTATTTCCTGTTTTTTGCATGCCATGAAACGCACATTAACTCCTGCAGTGTCACTAAAAACATAGAATGGTTGCTGCTCCTAGACGAAGATTCCACATGCAACATGGCAGAAATGGTGTCACAAACATGGAATTTTTTTTATTTGCTCCTGATGAAGAGGGAGACAAATAGGTAAAATTCTGAATCTAGCTGCAAAACCAAGTGCGATACCAAAAATGTAGTGACCCCCCACCACATGTAGTGAGCCCCCCACCCTCAAAAAATTCCTCGTGTGATGTCATTTGTGTGCGGCACCCAAGATGCCTAAATCGGATATAAGCACCTGTATTTTCAACATCGAAAAACATGTTGGAATTGGTATTTTCGAACAAGAGGTGCATCCGCGAATGTTTGTCAGAATGAAAATTATTCTTACTGATGGAGACTGCAACCTACCTGTCGTTAGAAGCATTCAATTCCAGCACAGCTTCTTTGAATGCAGGTCCAAGTAACGTGCGAGCCAAACATAAAATGGTGGTAGTTTTCCCAACTCCAGGTGGACCCTGACGAAATAAAAAAAAGCATTCCTATTTTAGAGATGTCAGTAAGTGCCCGCAATGGACCTTATGCATAGAAAGTCCATTTTGCCGGCCGGCTAAAAATGGTTTCTTTTGCCTAGGAAAACATACATAACCAGTTAATTTCACATTCATTGTCCCAACGGATGCGTCCCCTGGAGGTTTCTTAGCTGCATGTAGCACCTGCTCGGTAACTCTACAGCGCCTGCGCAGCGCGGTTCTCCTCTAAAAAAGCGAGAGCGCGAAGGCTTTCACCATTTATTTTCCCCTCAATGCGTCAGGCGGTGACTCGAGAGTGGAGGCAGGGCGGGTGTAGGTTATGTATGTTTTCCTAGGGAAAAGAAACCATTTTTAGCAAGCCGGTCAGGGGGCCGGCAAAATAGACTTTCTTGCTGCCGCTGGAAAACATCCATAACCTGTTAATTTCGCATTAACAAGAGACCTCGTCAAAGTTAGGTGGCAGGCACTGCCTTGACGGGCCCCACGAGTTACGAGCAGGCTTCCCACAAAGGTTTTTACAAATTTCGCACTTTATTCAGAACAGGTGATGAAACAGCAATTTGGTTCTCTTTCGGAAAATTTGGTGGCCCTGAAAAGGACCGTTAGTTTAATTTTAAAGGGTTTTGCTTCCGTCTTAAGGAAGGCTTGCTTCTGCTTCGTTCTGAGTGCTTAAGGGGGGTTGACCACAATTCTGGCTGCGACGATCTGTTCCAGCCGGTGTAGTCCATCTGCTTGTCTTGACATGTCACTGAGGTAATGTGACGTGAAGGTGGAGGTGTTCCGCCAGGATGCTGCTGCTAGGATCTCTTGTACTGGCATGGCGTTGTGGTGTGCCCAAGATGTTGAGATTGCTCATAGCTCATAAGCTGTCGCTCTCAAGTTGTCGCTTGAGCCGTTGTCGTACGCTACGTGAATTGTTTTCTTTATCCATTTCGCTATTAATGCCGCTGAATTTTCGCCGGAAGATGGGTCGACGGGTAAAAAAAACTGATTTCTTCCTTTCAGATTTCTTCGTGCATAGTTCGTGTTAAGTAAAAACGAAGTGCACGGATGGGGCATAATAGGCGTTCAGGTTCATTTCCGAGGATGTTGGTAATAGGTTTTGATGGTTCAGAGGGTTTTTTAGTTTTTGCTCGGAAACTTGCACGTGGGATCAGAGTCACGGAGGTGGAGTTTGGACTGAAGAGGCAGTAGTAGTAGGCTGGATCAGCTGATACAGCTTAAATTTCACTCCAACGAAGGCTGGCCGCTAGTGTTACTAGAAAGACGGTTTTCCTTGTCAAGAGGTAGGGAGCTGTCTTGCATTGGTTCATATGGGGCTTGCAGTAAAGAGTTGAGGACTGTGGGTAAATCCCAGTCTGAGAAAAGTCATCTTATTGTGAGGTGCTACATTTCAAAGGATTTGATTAGGGCTGATATACGGTAGTCTTCAAGAAGAGAGGTTTTGTTTGCTGCTTTGAAGACTGAATTTAGTGCAGAGCGGTAGACGAAGATGGTTGAGCCTTTTAGTCGTTCTCTGAACAAGTCATTGAGGAAATTTAGCAGACTTGGTAGAGGGGGATCGATTGGATTAATTTCCTTTCTGACACACCAATGAAACCATCTTGTCCAATGGCTGTCATACATTTTGTTCATTGAGTCCCTGGTTGCTTTGGAAGAGATGTGGTTGGCCTCGTCTTGATGAATTCCAGCCTTTTTGAGGAGTTTGATGATAGACACCACCTGTGAAGGTTTAGTGTTGCAAGGTTTGGGTGGAGGTTGGATCCTTTTTGCGGTGTTAGGAGATTTGGTCGAAGAGGCAGACTTCTTGGGGTATCGACTATGAGGTTCAAAAGATGGGGGAAACAATGCTGCCAATGGCCATAGTGGAGCTACTAGAAGAAAGAGACTTCGAGATTCTTCTATTTTTTGTAGCGCTTGTGGGAGAAGCTTGAATGGTGGGAATAGATATGCATATAGGTTGTGCCATGGGCATGTCAGTGCGTCTGCTGCTATTACTTTTTCGTCCGGAATTAGCAGATGAAGTGGGGAAGTCTGGCATTGTGCCTCGTGGCGAATAGATCCAGCATTGGAGTGCCCCAAATGTTGAAGAGATATTCGCAAGTGGATTTGTAGAGGGGCCATTCGCCTGTGGGATGATTTCGGCGAGATAGAGAGTCTGCAATTACATTCCTGTTTCCTGGGATGTGCAGGGGAAGTAAAGTGATGTTGTTCTATATGCAGAGTTGGAAGATGGTCGAGGCGATTTCGTGAAGTTACCGTGATTTGGTTTCTCCTTCTTTCCGGATGTAAGCGAGCGCTGTTGTGCTGTCTGCTTGGACTTGCACTACCCGATTCTGGACATGTGGTCGGAAGTGTTGGAGAACTAACAGGACAGCTTTGAGTTCCAAAATTTTGATGTGTTCCAGGTCTTGGGGGGACCAAAGGCCGGAGGTTTGAAGGTGACCATGTGGGCTCCCCAGCCCTCTTGGGAGCCTGTGAAGAGTAGACGGTTTGGTATTGGTTCGTGGAGTGGGACGAATTGTGACAGGTTTATCAGATCTGACCACCATAGTAGGGATTCGTGAGGGAAGTTTGGAACTAACTTTTGCTTGTGGTCTGGCCGGTCTTGAAGGGAGGACCATTTGTCAATTCGGTGGTGGTGAAAGGGTCTGACCATCCAACGACCGTAGGGTACAAGAGCTGCCATGGAGTCCAATTTCCCGATGAGGGAGTTTAATTCTCTGAGGGAGTGGAGGGGCTGCTGTCGGAATTGGCGGGAGTGCGCGATGAAGTCTTCCATCCTGTCTGGTGAGGGCAATACTGTTGCAGATTTTAGATTGAATACAATGCCGAGGAAGTTGAAAGTTTGTGCTGGTGTTAGACGGGATTTTGCCAGGTTTACTCCAAATCCTAGATGGTTGAGAAGGTTGATTGTGAGATCCCTGTCGAGTTCGAGTTGCCGAGGGTCTTGGGAATTCAGTACACAATCGTCTAAGTATGCACTTGCATGTATCTGTTGCTGGTGTAACTTGGCCAAGATTGGTTTTAGGACGAGTGTGAAAATTCTTGGGGTGGCATTGAGTACGAACAGAAGGCATCTGAACTCGTAGACTTTTTGGTTGTAGAGAAAACGAAAGTAGTGACGAGTTTTGGGATGTAGAGGGATGTGGAGATAAGCATCTTTTAGATCGATCGAAATCGTCCAATCGTTTTGTTTGGGGATAGACGAATTGAGTCTAGAGCTTCCATTTTGGAATGGTCGTTGGAAACAGGGTTGGACATATTCATGATTCCAGATTTTAATAACATCTAAGATTACAACAATAATTATGACATAGTTAAAGTTGCTCGAATTTGCTTTTGTTCTTGCTTGGCTGCCATTACCTATAGACCTCTTTAAGTATTAAAAGTTTAAAACGTGATCACTACATGTAAATTTCAACGTTAACAGCACACCGCAGTAACTATTATTACAGTAATAATACTTAGTAAAGTCAGTGTAGGTGTTGTGGCACAATGGCACATTCCTCACACGAGCTAATTAAATGAACACAGTCACATCAGCTGCAGTTGCTAGTTGCAGCGTAGAAGTACATAAGTTGCAAGGTCCTTTAGTTTTATCCTAGGCTACTTGTGCCCGTGCGCATGCCCCCCCCACACCCCCGTCTCCCTCCAGGTGTTTGGTCTTTGGTTTTAAATTTATCAAACCGAAGACCAAACACGTGAATGGCTCCCACATATGCCCTCTCCCCCACAATTACTTTAACCCCCAATTCCCACACTCCTGCCCCCTCCTGGATTCGCATATGTGTCTCCCCATACACCAGTGTTCGAATGTTCCTTCAAACTGTAAGTAGGCCTACTTTATTATTTCTTCTGGTCGACCGAAGATTGCGGGAGTTAATATGACTTTGGCACGTAACCACGCACGTAGGAAATTCGGCGGTGAATCCCTTCAAGCAGACCTTATGTTCCAAAGAATTTATTGCAACCATTTATGAGTCGAGGTTAAATGGAAAATTCTAGCAACGTGGGTTGTAAATGAACTTTGAATTAAACGAGCTGGACTCGAACTAATAAGTCTTAGGCCGCAAGATTTGTAGTAATTTTCGTAACTGGGGAAAGGAGTGTTGGTGGTTTTGAAAAAACATTTTCTCTCCAGAGTTATTCTCTGCCTTGATACAATTTTCACCTGATTTTTTGGGTCGAAGAAAAATTGAGCTGTAAAAGCCTGGTTTGGAGTACCGACATTCTTGAATGGTGTCCTTGGCTAGTAGCAATTGGATTTCGGACGAAAGGTCTTTGCTTGGTTGAGAAGCCCATTGTTAAGGCGGTGTGGCTGCAAGTGGTGGTTTTGTGTGAAAGGTCAGACGCAAGCTTCCTTGGATTATCGTAAGGATCTCATTGTTGGTCGTTACGTTTTGCCAGGACGGTACAAAGTGCTACAGTCTTGTTCCTATCGGTAGGGACGAAAGGAGTGTGGCATCATTGGGTTTTTCGAAAGGAGAGCCTCCAGCCCCTTGGTGACGAGTAGCAACGTCTTCGGTCGGGCGTTGAGGCTCTCTTGTGTTGGCCTTTCGTTGACGAGGGCATGCGGGGTCGTGACGGTTGGTCCTTACGAAAGGATTGGTTGGAACGTTGGGGTTGTTTGCTTTCGTTCCTGTTGTTGTCAGGTGGAGGATGTGACTTGTCCGGGGCGGATTGGTTAGACAGTGGCCATGGGTTTTTGTGAAAGGACCGAGGAAAGGTTTGGTTTGTTCGAACGAATTTAAGCTTTCGTGAGACGTCAAGATGCGGGGCGAGGGTTGGTATTAGTCCTATGAACAAGGTCTCCATGTTGTGGATGGGCTGGTTATAAAACCGGTGTTTGGTCGAATCATTGACGTTCGTAGCCGAATTTAAAACGATTTCCCGCAGCAAAAAAAGACGTTGTTAAAAACAGCTTTCGTTGCCTAATTCATTGATTGATATGTGGCAAAGATCGCTTTTTGAAAGAGTTGTGAAATGAGGGCCGAAAGGTTCTTCGATTTCATCCGGTCCTGGATCAGAAGAAAGCCTCTCGCAGAGAGCGTTGACTGCCGTGTTGAGAACAGCGGCCTGGGAGGCGGCGCGTAGGCTCAGCTGGAAACATTTGTCGTTGTCGTAGAGCAGGTGAGTCGGGACCACTTCAGCGTTTAGAAATTCGCATTCCGAATATGTTGAAGTTTCAGGAGTTTGTCAAACCTTCATCAAAAGGGCGAAAGAAGGATATCTCTTTGCCGGGGCGTGGTGCAGGCGGATCTTTATCCAGTTCAAGAGCATGGCCTTTCCCGAGAAGGCAGCTGCTGTTGTGTAGAAGGCAGGTTAAAAAGGTCGTTGGTTGGCCTAGGAGACTGCGGGTTTAGCATCACAGTCACGTAGAACAAATCCAAAACCGGTTTTGAGTCCTCGGTTTATTACAGGGGCATCTGCTGATTGAGAGGGTTTGTAGAGAAAAGGCTTCCATAGTCTTTAAAAGCTGCGCAAGTGGAATAGTCGGGTTATCGGTGCCGGAGTCGTCCGGGAAGTGGACGTGTTTTGCAGTGTCCTTATACGAAAGCAACGTGGGGTCCAGAAGTGAAAGCTGAGCGGGTTACCGAATTGAAAGCTGAGCGGGTTCCCGAAGTGAAAGCTGCGGCCTGTTGTCCAATTGCGCGGCAGCTGGATTCGTCATGATAGGTCAAGACTTCTCGGCAAACGAAAGGTCTGAAGTGGCGGGTCTTTTCTGGCTTTCGTGGCTCGAAGTGGATGCTACCCAATTGCTGGTATGTTTGCGGCGAACAGACAAGGAGCAAGATGGCGGTGGCGCAGGAGTTGTGGACGAAAGCTTGAAAATTGCAGACTTGACTAACTGGTCCACTTTATCACGGGTTACGGTGTGATGACAACGTCGTGACGAGCGGGATGAAAGGTCGAGTGGGGACTTCGGGGAACAATGGGCATACTGGGCCTCAGTTACTCGGCAAAAATTACGCTTTGCTTCGGTGCAATATTTTTTAGCCTTTTTGAAGTCATCTTCAAGGGTTTGTATCTTTGTAAGTCGAAATTCTGGTGGGAAGGAATTAATCTACGGGACGGATAATTATCATCCCTTTTCCGTGGATCTTCTCAGTTTGGCGAGATGACGACGAGCGCTTGTCGGCGTCACGTTGCTGCACTTTTGCAGCGGTTCTGACGATCGCCACGCAGCTATGGCCGTTCTAGGCCAGTCGTCAGTATTGGTTAGTCCAAGGCGTAACACAGCAGGATTCAATAAGCTAAGGCCCTATCTGGTTGACTAACCATCTTCTATTATAAAATAACACTACCAAGTTCGCTAAAATTCACAACTCGGACTC
>JAHWFP010028077.1:0-13652 GCA_023313725.1 Lithobius niger
GGGGGGGGGGATTGAGGCTTAATGGCGCGTCGACAACGTGGTCATTAGCGCCAACCTCAGTCACAGTGCAGTGGTCCGGGTTGCCACTGCACCACACATCACAGAGATGTTATGCAAACCCCGAATCTAAATCTTGTCATACATCTGTACCTCCTGCAAAAATTGAAAAACACCGGACAGGAGGACGGACTTGTCGCCCAACTGACGCGCAATGTCATGCGGAAGACGGAAACGACGGCGAACACCATCAAGATGGCGACAATGAACAAGTAAGTGCCGGACCGTAAGTGGCCGTCGACACCAATAACATTCAGGAGGGTCAACCCCCCGCAAAACGAAACAGTGAGTAAGTCGGGTGTGACCAATGCGCAAACGGGCCAACACAACCTCCTCACGACGACTGCGGCGACACGCCGAGCGCCACTCCTCGACAGTGCCTTTAATGACCCGTAATTTATTACCATCCTGTCTGTCCCACAAGGTTTGCCAAAAAGCGTGTAACCTCAGATGCAGAGTTGGAAAGGCGTACTAAAGAGGCTGCACAGTCTCAATGCGCAAATGGTGGCGACATATCAAAGGACGTAAGGGTACTGTGGTCCCCCGGTTTCCCGAAGGGGCCCCCCCCCTCGAGGGAAGGGAACCGTGGCGAACGCTCCAAGGCGACTGAAGCAACACAGGGCTGTGAATGTAGGCTGTCCTCCTCCCCCCTTTCTCCGACGTGGGAGAGGAGAGGAGTACGACGGGAATCCAAAGGTGCAACAGTCAATGTGTTGCAAGAAGGAGGTAACCAAATCCCTGTACACAGTCATCTGCCGGATGGAGACGAGCGGAACGCACAGTAACGAATCTGCTGCTCGAAAGCGTTGTCCCAAAGGACAGGGCTAGCAGATCATTCCCCGATCCTCGCCAGCTTGGACACACAAAGCACATGTAGGAATAAGCGGATGCGTGGGGAGACAGGCACCTGGACCGGGGAGTGGTAGCAGTAATGCCTGCAGACGATAAACCTTCAAGTTTCCACGGTATTGGGTCCAAAAGAACCAAAGCTAACGCCGGCAGCCGGTTACTAGGATGGGGATAGTAACATCTTCAGAACAGCAGGTGGACCGCAAACACGGTTCCGCATCTGGCTGTAAGCAGAACGTCGAGTTGGTCCCCAACTTTCGGCGGCGTAGGCAACGGACTGGGCGTTCTTCCGTTCCCAGTCCGCAGACGTTGAGGGAACGGAACCGCCAACCGGTGCAAGGGGCCGGGGTAAGGCCCAACAATGGTCCCGTTAGAGGACCGTGCACTGAAGGCAGGGTAGAAGCTAGTCCACAGACAAGGGCGGAACCGGGTCGATTCTGGGCCCAAAGGAGGAATCGGCGAAGAGGAGAGCTCACAAACTACCACTTCGTGGAGGCTGCCTAGGAAGAAAGATGTTGAGAATCGTTGCGATCCACTTACATAGGCAAACCCAGTTCCTGTCATGCGCAGTGGGTCACGACCCTGGCAGGGAAGCCAACTTTTGAAGTTAGGGATATAGAGCTCCAGCAGGAACGAAACTGCTATGTTAAAAAAGGTAATGTTATTTTCGTGGCAATGAAAATAATAATAATAATAATAATAATAATAATAATAAAAACTTAAGGCCCACGCGTTCACCCATAAACCAAATGCATAACTTTGCAAAGCTTAATAAAGAAAACGGTACAAAATTGACAATTATTCCTAAATTTATTTGACACAAGCGTGACATCCACATGAATTAGAATTACTTTAATTCTTACCTGTCGTAAGTCCTTGAAACAATGCGGTTCCAGTTTAGCCCACATCTTCACCGGCAACCTTTCCAAGAAACAAACGGCATGATCCATGCAGGAAATGAAATTTTCGCAAACATTTTCCAAGGCACGGTTTATATCCAGGTAGGGACTTGGAGACCAGAATGGTGGACCTTTCCGTTCATATGCCATTTTCACAAAACTCCAATATCGAGGCCATAAATCAAACTTTTCTAGCCATTTCAACAAGCAATTTAACATATCAAAAGTTATCGCCACTTTGTGTTCAATGATGTGTTTGCAAAGCTCGTCAGACTGTTGAAGGAACTTAGGGGGATGATATAGAATCTTCAGCTCTGACAACAATACGGCATCTGTGATTTCAAGCCTTATAATATCCGGAAACAGAGATTTAGCCTCAGCAATGGCCTTTTTCCTCAAATAGTAACGAAGCAATAACGTCACCTACAAGACAAAAAAAATGTAATAAAATAAATAAAGGGTGTCTTGGTTATGTGGTTTATAGAGGTGTAAGTAGTGCAAAAGCTGAATAACAAATTTATACTAGGAACTCTGCTTGTGGCTCGTATCCATATCCGAAAAAAGTTACTCTTGGCGAAAATGCAATCTAACGTTTCCGGCCTTCGGACTGGAATATCTCTGTTCTCAGTTGGTTGAGCTACACTAATTTTTGACATTCCAATACATCAAATTCATTATCTCAACCAGACACTTCCGGTAGTGAAGTATAAAGCGCAGTTTCTCAAACTTTGTGTTTAAACTATACCCCTGAATCTGGAAAACAATTTGTACACATTTGACCTATACAGTCAGTTCAGCAGGATCTTACTTATTATTATTAGGGCAAAGGCCCCCCACCCCTCCCAGTCAAAAATGAACTTTTTTAACTCCAGTTTTCGACAGCAACAACTTTGAACATTTCACTTCAGTTCCCCCAGAACACAATTTGAAGATACAGCACCAAAATTCAACTATAAACTCTTTTCAAGCCAAGTGCTACGACAGGAAGTTTGACACCGCAGCTCCAACTTCGTTGTAAAAATGTACAAACTCTTTTGATTTTAGTGTCGGACATAAAGCACCGAGCTTCCGTAACCTATGTTGTACAGTAGGGGTATTTCAGGGTCTGCCAATGACAACCCTATGTATATTTTGATGCATCAACATTTTTATGTACAGTCACGGACAATAAAATATGGGTAGTGAAAATTTCAGTTTCACTGCTGGGCAATCTTATCCATTAGTTTTGGCAGGGAATCGTGCATTCAGTAACTCCAACCAAGCGATGAATATCTCCGCACGTTTCCCTACTATACTGCCTCAAAAATGAATCTAGCTTTGGGTTAGCCTTCGTCTTCAGGTTGTTTATATAAACACCAGTTTATTTTATTTTGTCTTCTTTTTTTGATTTATTTTAAAATGCTTGTCACACGAATAAGTAAATCTCGCAGTAGGATGCTCGTTTTATTGAATTGTCTGTTTCACAGAGTGTTTTCCTCTAGTTTTAACTCGCTGAAAATTGTCCGTTTATTCAATAAATCATGGCACAGGTTAAAGAAATAGTTCTTGAAAACTTGTCATGGAAATAAAATTTTGCTTGATAAAGTCAATACTTTTGGTTGACAACTCGCTTGCCGGAGGTGTGGGGGGGGGGAGCAAAAGGAGCAAAAGGGTTCATTCATTGCTGTAAATTAACACTTAAGTCCCACGGAGGGAAGTGTAGGGCTTGTACACAGAGTAAATGGAAAGTATAATTCTGATAAAGGACTGGATCCCTCAAACAGCAGATGGACAGCCGCAAAGAGTTGCGGGACAAAAAAAAAAAACGGTCTACAGGGTAAACCCTGAACTCAAGAACAGTACCGCAGGCTGGATTGATAGAGTGAAAACAAAAGGCGGGCCGCAGAAAGAACAGCATACAGGCATGTGGACCGATGTACATGTCTTGGAAGGTTAGTTACCACGTTTACCCTCAACAGGGTTACAGGCTGAAGGAACCGTGGATATCGGTCAAGTAGGATCCGTAGATTGGAAACCATGCCTTCGAAGAAGGTGAATGAAAGGCGATTTATAGCAAAAAAGTGTTGTAGGGGGTACCGGATTCGGTCATGGGCCAGGGCCCGAGTCCTGGTTGTTAGGGAAGGGACCGGCGTGGGTAGAACGAAGGAGACCGTAATAGAGGAGAGTGGGCACCGGGCCTGAGATTTAGATGTTGGCAAGGAATGGGAGGGCGGACCGACGTTTGGGTGATAAGGCTGGTATGTGTTATGAAACAAGAAGCATCGTCAAGAAGTAGTTGGTGGACCATGAACCGCGATGAACAAAAAAAGAGTCTCCGGGTTTGGGTGATGGCCCAGGCCTTTGAGTTTCGGCAGTTTGGATGCAAGATGCAGATATTTCGTAGCTGGTGGATGCCTGGCGGACAGCCACTCGTACTGTGGTGTACAAATGTAAAAAAACATCTGGGTGCACAGGTGCAGCAAAAGTCAATGTCATCCATCATGGGTCTGGGGACCATGGGATCGCAACCGGTCAGTAGTAAGCAGAGGTGAAGAGACGGCAGGCTGATGGTTGGTTGCACGGTCATTTGATTACCATCGGGGAACAGTGATTCTAGCTCGAGGATGATCCAAAGCTGGGGGGGGGGGGGGGCCCCCCCGCTCGAAGAGACAGAAGCAGGTGGAGGGGGGGGATTGAGGCTTAATGGCGCGTCGACAACTTGGTCATTAGCGCCAACCTCAGTCACAGTGCAGTGGTCCGGGTCAGTGCAGCAGGTGGAATCGTGGTGGTACCGCTGCGTGAGAAGTCACAGGAAAGGACGTCCGAATGCCGGGAGTGACTGTGGATGTGCCATAAAAGGCCAGGTGAAAGCATGGTCTGGACATGAAGTGGTCGGACCAGACATAAATGGTTGGCAAAGCAGAGGTAACCAAATATATGGGTCGCGATGAACGAGTAAACGGACAAATGGAGTATACTGCCGTTATGCTGTAAACGGCAAAGAGGCACCGTTGCATGCTGCACGACGGGCTGCCACCGGGAAGCTGACGAAGTCCGAGATGAACAAGAGGAAAAAGGTCCAAATGGGACCGTCCGGGTGTCGAAGCATCCGCTAAGAGGCGGTCCGTTTAGCCTTGACTTGAAGCTTCAAACGGGGCACCCGATCCTTGGCGGAGAGTAGTTCCTGTTGGAGACCGGGCGGCAAATTTGACGCTTACCCAGCCGAAGCCATGAAGTCAACAAATGCCCTTGTACGGAAATCCGCCGAGGGCCGTGCCCAACCGAAAACCACCAAGGTGGTGAGGGGGTTAGTAAAAACTTTATAATAACTATTTAAAAGACTGAGAGAAGGCAGGAAATTCATGGCCTAGCTGGAAGCAGTGAGCAATTACAAGTTATTACCTCAAAACAAATATTGGAGTCAAAAACAAAAGAAAAACACACAAACAAAACTTAAGCCTAAACTTAAGCCAAAATTGCGAAATACGTAAGCTGGGGAAAAAACAAAAACTCCCCCTAAAATTGGCAACCAAGCTTCCACCTAGAAGGTCTGTAGTTGGTTGTGGTTGGCCAAACTGAAGTGGCAAGTGGTGACCGACTGATGAAGTGAGGACCGTTGGTGATAGATCCACAAAAGGGACAGTGGACCGCAGTATCCCGGGTTCCGGAGACAGGGAGCAAGCTGCCGAATTGTAGAGAAAATGGGTAACGGCAGTTCAACGAGTAAAGGCTCAGGCACTGAGGCAGAGGGGAAGACCGGTCCACTGGTTTCCAAGGCGTACCCGTGCCTCTTTGTATGGTGATCGTAGAAGGCGGAGCAAGAACAGTGCATCCAACGAAGTCGGTAACTAGAAAGATGATGGGAGGAAACGTGTCCGAAGGTCCATCAGTATACAGGCGGTGACAGACTGTTGACATAATGACTGTTAGCGATGTCGTCGTCCGTTTGGGTGTCTCTAACAAGCCCATGGTCTCTGGAACCATGGACAAGGGTTTGATGAGAAAGAAGACCGAGCAGCGGGCTTGTAACGCAGTTGGTGGCTGGACAAGGCAACGCACCTCCTGGAAAGGAGACCGTCTTGAAAGGAAATTGGTAGGTTGTGGTAACTCAAATCCTGGGTGAGTGAGGCATTCCTGATGCGGAGGACAGTGATTTGGAAAGGGGAACCATAGGAAGAGGTAGTGGGCCCGGCGTTGGATCCAGGTCCGAATTGCGGACCTTGGTTGCTGGAGAAGAAAAAACAGAGGATGGACTGGTGCTCGAGCATCTGAGTGTTGGTAATATACAAGCAGACAGGCTTGTACAAGTAGGATGTAGTCCCTGGAAGGTCTTGGTTCGCAAAGAGACATAGCTCGGGTGCAGGTGATGGGGCCCGATGCCCGGATTCTAGGCGTCGGGCGCATGGGTGGACATTGTGTTGATGTAACAACCGATGGAACGTAGCAGCAGATTCTCAGGTCAGGTGAGATGTTGACTGCGGTCTACAAAAAACCCGGAGCCCAGGTATTGGAGCCAGGTTTCTTGTCCCGGGTGACCTGTCGTACGGAATAGATGATTTTCTTATATTCTGTGAGACATGATGATAGAAATAGATAAAGCTGGGTACTGTAGCTGTCATAGACGTGTTCACCGGCTGGCGATGTGTTCGGTGCTTAGAAAACGAGCTGAGAAGGCAGACTCCAATGGCGTATGTGACGCGGCTGGAAGGTTTGAGGCGGGACCCAAGGACCACCGACGCAGATGTTGAATTTCGTGGCAAAGAGGTCTACTAAAGGTTGCTGCCACAGAAGGAAGAGGGCATGACAGATGGAAGGGTGTAGGGCCCATTCGCTGATTGGAGGTTTCCGTCGGGAGAGAGAGTCGGCGATGACATTCAAGGATCCCGGAATGTGAAGGGGTAGGAGATGGATGTGATGGGTTATGCAGAACTGAAAAATTCCGGATGTTATCTGGTGGAGGGAGAGGGAGCGCGTCCCTCCGCCCTTGCGGAGGTACTCAATAGCAGTAATGTTGTCGATGTGAATCTGCACTACCCTGGAAGTAAGATGAGGCCGGAATTGGCGGAGGCCGGGGAGGACTGCTCGAAGCTCTAGATGATTGATGTGTTCCGACATCTCCGGTGGCCATTGACCAGAGGCTGTGAGATTGCCCATATGGGCACCCCATTCGAGGTGAGAGGCGTCTGTGAAGCGATGGAGATGGGAGTAGGGTTCGTGGAGGGGAACCGTTGTGGTAAGGTTTGTTATGTCCGCCCACCACAGGAAGGTATTGACAGGGAAGGCGTGATCTCGTTGTCAAGGGGGGAGGTTGATGGCGGTGTGGGGGTCGCCCCATTGAGCAAGGCGGTAGTGGTGGAGAGGACGTGCCATCCACCGACCGTAAGGGACGAGATCTGCAAAGGAGTCTATGGTTCCGATGGCGGAAGCATGGTCCCGGAAGGTATGGTTTTGTTATTGTAGAAAGTTGCAGGTCGCTTGAAGGTGGGATGAGATCCGTTCTGGGGATGGCATGACTGACCCTAAGCGGAGGTCAAAGAATACCCCTAGGAAGGTAAATGTCTGAGCTGGGAGGAGACGAGATTTTGGGAGGTTGATACCGAAGCCCACACGATGAAAAAGTGACACGGCGGAGGCCAGATTTTCGGCCAAGTCTTCCGGGTGTTGGTGCGGAAGGAGGCAGTCGTCTAGGAAGGCGTGAATGCGAATACCTCGCTGATGGAGGAAGGTCAGTACCGGCCAGAGGATAGCAGTGAAAATGCGAGGCGCGGCATTGAGACCAAACGGAAGACAAAGGTATTCGTACACAGTGTTGTCGAGGACGAAACAGAATAGGTGGCGGACAGAGGCATGAAGAGGGATGTGAAGGTAGGCGTCAGCCAAGTCTAGAGAGACTGTCTAATCGTTGAGTTGCAGCGATTCGCGGATGGAGGACACCGTTTCCATTTGAAAATGTGGGTTGTGGACAAACTGTTTGAGATTGAAAATTAGCCGAGACCCTCTGTTTTTCTTGTCGCACAGAAAAATGTTGCTGTAAAACCCTAGGGCGAACAGAGGTGAAGCAACGCGAATTGCTTGCTTCTGAACAAGGGAAAGAATCTCCGAGCGGAGGGGTCCCAAGGAGCGGGAAAGGAAAATTGTGGTTTGAAACCGGAGGATATCGCTGAAAGCTGTATGGAGTCGGAGATGACCGTGTGCCAGGCATTGGCATGAAACTGGAGGCGTCCCCCTACGGCTTGTGGGGGAGGCGGAATGTCAATATGTATTGCAACTCCTGTTTTTGGAGTGGCGTCTTGTGTCTGAGGAAGAACGTCCCAGGGGTCGGCCACGTCCGCAGCCCTGGTGCCTATTTGGAAAAGGCGAGGCAGAACGGGAGACTGGAGGCGGAGGGTGTTCGGAGGATTTGGCATCGTAAGGCGGTCAGTACTTGAATCTGCTTGCGGAAGGGAGTGAGGACGCCGAGAGGTACGGAACTTGTTGTAGCGCGGTTTGCGCGAGATGTCTAGGTTGTTGGTTATTTGTTTAGTTTCTTTAAGTTCTTTCACAAAGGATGGGGGGCGGGATGGAGGCTTAATGGCGCGTCGACAACTTGGTCATTAGCGCCAACCTCAGTCACAGTGCAGTGGTCCGGGTTGCCACTGCACCACACATTACAGAGATGTTATTCAAACCCCTAATCTAAATCTTGTCACAAAGATCATGACCAGAAGGTTTTGTATGTTTTGTAAGTTGGTAAGGCTGTTTACTACATATGCAAGTGAGCCAAGTGAGCTTCCTTCTCTTAGTTGGCCTTAGTGAGCCAAGTGAGCTTTCATCCTAGATGGCCTTAGAGCTTTCTTCTCTTAGTTGGCCTTGTTAGTTTTTAGTTGGAGCAGATAACATGTTGGAGTGGTTAGCATTATGGGATGTGGTCTTTAGTGAGTATGGTGCAAGAGTAATAGTAAGCTGGCAAGGAAGAACCTTGCTGTTGGTATGTACTTTGATATTTACAGTTGAATTATGTTCAGACAAGGAATAAATAATCCTTATTATGAATTTGAACTGCTGTATTCATTGCTTTGATGTTTTTGTGTTTGGGACTGGGCTCAGTGAATGGTGAGCAGACCTGACATAGGTGAGGAGCCACCTTAGGTATCAGACCCCGGAAGAGTGATTCTGTTTCGTGAATGAGCTGATTCCAGAGGAGATGGCGAGTGGAGGCGTGGAGGTTTGGTGCCGTATTAAGTGTGACTTCTCGTAGAAGCAACGTCCAGTTAAAAAGGGCCCGTGTAAACCAATTCATTACGTGGTACGTGGCGATGCAACTCTTGCGGAAGACTTGGTTGATTAAGAAAGTCAGTTGTTGAGGATCAGTATACAGTCTTTCGCATAATGCATTTGCAGCGGTGCGAAGGACATCCGCCTGAGAGGCGACGTGGAGGCCCAAGCAGAGGATGCGATCGTTATCGCGGAGGACGAACACGGGAACCGCCGCCCGTCGAGGTAAGTAAAGTGCTGAACCAAAGTCTAATTTAGTGTCCGCCGTGACTCAGACTGTGGGTAGGTATCGAAGTTTCGCGGATTGCCTGTGCCATCTCCAATTGGGCGAAAGAAATAATTCTAGCGTCCCGGACGGGGCGAAAGATGATCCTTGTCTAATTCGAGGGGGGAACCGTTTTCTAATAAAATACCACCATTGCGGAGGAGGGTGGTGAGGAGCGTTGTTGATTGTCCTAGTAACGGAGGTTGATGGGGAGGGGGGGGGGGATTGGTCTCGAAGACCGAATCCGAAGCCTGTAGCTAAGCCCCTGTTTTTGGAGGCATCAATGGTGGAGGTAGAGGGCTTGTACAAGAAGCAGTCCGGAATAATTTCCTCCACTGTCTTCATAAGTTCCGGAAGAGGGATTTCTGACTGGTCCGGATCGTCGTGGAACGGAGGTTCGGGTAGAGGGGGGGGATTGAGGCTTAATGGCGCGTCGACAGCTTGGTCATTAGCGCCAACCTCAGTCACAGTGCAGTGGTCCGGGTTGCCACTGCACCACACATTACAGAGATATTATTCAAACCCCTAAGACCTGAGTCAGATGGGTCAGGCGAATAGTAAGGATCCTCTTCGGTATTGACATGAAGAGGGACAGGCGGAGGAGGAGGTGATGCAGGAAGCGGAGGCAATGGAGCCGCAGAAGCGGAGGATGGGTCTGCGGTAGGAGGCTAAAGGCACTGGCGTTTGGGAAGGGAGGCTAGCCAAGCAGAGGTGTAGTCGTTTGACTTATGTTTGAAGGTACGTAAGGAGGAGTCCATGAGCGAATGTACCTGAGAAGGTGTAAGTGGTTCATTAGTATGCCTGTAGGTGTTAGGAACGGGAGGATAAGTCTAAAGGCAAGGTGGAAGTGCAAGCGGGGGAGGCTAGTTTAGCCGCCACCTTTCGAGCTTTGAGTTGCAACTTAAGCCGTGCGTACCTTTCCTTGGTGCGGGCCAGTTCATTAGAAAGAGACCGAAGATCACCGGTCGAAGGCGGTTGGCTGCACGAAGGGCCGATGTGGTGTCAGTATTGCACTGCGGAGGGAAGATTCCGAGAACAGTGGGTTCGGAGGCGAAGGTTCCAACAATTCTTGCCCAGTGGTAAGCTCAAGAACCTCCACGTTCTCAAAGGACGGAGGAATAGGCGGCGCCGAATGACGAGGAAGGGGGAATTCCTAGGCGTCCCCTTTGCTTGCGGCATCGAAGTGGAGGCAGCGGGTGCGGAGGCGGAAGATGGTCCTGCTTGCTAGAAGCGGAGGTCAGAACGACGTCGTCGGCGATGTGAACAGCATGGTGGCTAGAGAAAAGGTAAGCTCTGCCACTCCGCTTCGATTTATATATGATGGAGGCTGCGCAGTAGGTAGCGAACCGGAAGGAACTGTTTGTTTTCTCTAGTTTGAACAGCACTGAGAAGGAGAATGCTAATAAAAAAGGTAATGATTTTTTCAAGGCAACTAGAAACTGCAGTTCATGCATAATGAACTGAACTCTCAGTACAATCAAAAAGTAGATTTAGCTTGTTTTATTTTTCAGATCAAAATCAGTTTAGCATCACAGTCTGCTGTAAAGGAATCTTCTGTTCTAAGAACTCTGAATAAAGATCCAGTTTTTTTTTTAATTTTGTCGATATCGTGCCGATAAAGATATCCAAAATTTTAACCCTCCCTAATTTTTTTTATCAATGTTGCAGTTTTATTCAAAAGTCCAATAAATTAATATAATAAAAATATTTGAAAGTAATAACCACCAGTTAAGCTACGAAGATACTCGGTGATTTCCTGAGAAAAGCACCGCAAACCACATGTCGTAATCCCCAACGGTTCTCGAGTTATCGATACCAATCTGAGCCAGTATCAGTACAACCATAGTCATTAAATTAATTACTGTAGGAATAAAATTATTATTACAGTAGTTAACCGCTTCATCAAACTACTAACAAAATTGAAGGACATTTCAAGATTTCGACAATAAAAATTCCCACATCAAACGTTTTTCAAGCCTTGAATTCTGAATTTTTTAACTTACAGCTTCTCAAGGACTTCAAGGGTGTAAAACAAATAGAGCCAACAAAGAAGCAATTTTCCACAAACAACATACAAAATAAATTACCATTGCCTTCTCCATTGTGGCATCATCCTTGTGGGATTGCACTTCAATTATAAAGTGAGCCAATCTGATTCTTGGTGGTCCAGTGTACGGAGCTTTTTGTATCATCATTTTCAAAGCATGCATTCTTTGAGTAGTTGACATTCTAACATATCTCTGCAAAAAAAAAAAAAAATTATAATACAAAATATTTGAATAAACCAATAAAATTTCTACCAATCACCTGGAACATTTACTTTGAAGCATACAGGGTTTAACAATCACAAAACCGGACTGGTTTCAGTAAGCTAAAAGCAGAAATTGGGGCTCCATTCTACTGAATGTTAGTACCATTAAATAGGCCTACATTTGGGTGTTTAACATTCAGTTCACTGAAGCCCCAAACAAGCAGTAGTTTCTTACTATCTGCAAAATACTTACTTTCAGTTATAATGCTTAAATCACTTTATTTAAGCTACCTCTGCCCAAAAAGTTAAAACTACGTTTTAAAAAATAGTTGTAATCAACTCCCGCTAAGCGCACTGCTCCACTTATCTACAGGTCGAGGCCAGGCCGCCATCTCTGTTTCAAAATGGTACACAGCGCGTTACGATCGCGAAACTACTGGAGTTTCGACGAAAACAAAAGTTTCTATTATGCACTTGCCGTAAATCTAGCAAAGATCTTCATCGCGCGTGCAGGAACTGTAGACCTTGTGATTTTACTTCGACAGTGTGTGATATATGCTGCCTTCATGATAAAGGGATCGTTAAAGAACTGTTGGCCGCGTGGAAGAAGACGGGACAAAAGAAAGACCAACGAGCCAAACATAAAGAAATTAGTGCAGCGAAGTCGAGTTCTGTGGAGGACAGACTGAAAGAAATGAGCAAAGATCCATCCTTGCCGGCCATTTTCTTGGAGAATCAGGAAATTGACGATACACCACAGAATGAAGTTGATGTTAATGCCGATGATGATCTTAGCGTAGCGGCGGGTGACGATACGAGCCCGGAAAATGATGGTTTCCATCCAAACGAAAGGGCAGTGTTCACACCAAACTCAGTGGGCGCCGTAGTTCACGCTGCCAAAGATATGGCTGCAGGTAGGCATCTCGTTTGTCATACAGCTAGAAAGAATTATGTAGCCGTCCTATACAGTCAAGTAGGGACTCCGTAACAAAAACAATACATAGTAATTTAGTGCGCTGATGCTAACTCAGGGTTCCCAGCAAAATACTGAAATCAACTTCCCCGAGTTTTCGAGGTTTTCCAGAGTAGATGAAGTCTTTTTCCAAGCTATTTACCGTAATTTTAGGAAGGAATTTTTTTCACACATTTTACCAGTTTTGTGTTAAAAAGTCTAAAGATTTTAATTTAATTTAATTTTAATTTTTCCCCGAGTTTCCAGGCTTTTTGTGAAAAATCAGAGAAATCAGAGTTTCAAACGTAGTTTAAATTCCCTGAGTTTTCCAGGTTGGTGGGAACCCTGTAACAGCATGCACTTTGGTTGATTCCTGGATTCAGGTGCACAGATGAGAATTTATTTTTTGCAATCTCACTCAATAATCATGGAGTCTTGAAATTTGGCTTTTTCTGTGTTCTCCATTTAATTACAGCTTACTGTATTTATAATGATACTCTCATTGGCAATGCATTTGAGAGACACTTTAAATCAAATTTTTTGTTAGCAAGAACTCTTTTCAAACTCGCATTTACCTCTGGATCTTGCACATGAATGGCGTAGCAATTGTCTGATGAACAGATTCCCTTTTCAACTTGCTGTTCACAGAAAGTTCGCTCTTCGGCATCAGACTTCGAAGCACGAGGCATTTGAGAATTTACAGGGCTGGCAGGCCCTAGACTTGGGCTAGTACGTTCTACGTTCGTACTTGTTGTACACTTCTCAGGTCCCCAAACGGGTGCGCTGATGGGATCTGGTCCTTGACGTGAATCACTCTTTTTCTTCCGCTTCTTGCGAGAGGATGAAGTTTTTGGCGACGCTGCTGGGTCTATTTGCGATGAAGCTGCTGAAGGGGTGTTGACCAAAAGTTTGTTTTCAGCGACCGTCGCGACTCCTATGGGAACCAGACAAACAAAAAAACATATCACAACATTGCAGAAAACTGCATATGCTTCTTGACTAGGCATGAAAGTGGTCGCGAAGTGACGGCAATCGGCGATTACAGTGGCTGAATCCGGACATGGCCAAATAAAATCGTTAACACACGCAAGCCACAAATACGACTTCACAACAGTCCTTGAATTTTCGAAGAGTCAAACCGCTCTT
>JAHWFP010028077.1:15563-34685 GCA_023313725.1 Lithobius niger
GGGGGGGGGGGGATGAGGCTTAATGGCGCGTCGACAGCTTGGTCATTAGCGCCAACCTCAGTCACAGTGCAGTGGTCCGGGTTGCCACAGCACCACACATTACAGAGATATTACTCAAACCCCTAATCTAAATCTTGTCATACATCTGTACCTCCTGCAAAAATTGAAAAACACCGGACAGGAGGACAGACTTATCGCCCAATTGGCGCACAATGTCATGCGGAAGATGGAAACGACGACGAAAACCATCAAGATGGCAACAATCAACAAGGAAGTGCCGGACCGTAAGTGGCCGCCGACACCAATAACATTCAGGAGGGTCAACCCCCCGCAAAAGGAAACAGTGCGTAAGTCGAGTGTGACCAATGCGCAAACGGGCCAACACCACCTCGTCACGGCGACTGCGGCGACCTCAGGCTGCTTCTTAGTTTGTGTGAGTATCACATTCTTGTCGTTGACTTTCCTGTTGTTTATGGAGCATGGTCATAACTGCTGCTGTGGACCACTGATTTTTACGAGTCAGCATCGGCACGTTGTGGTAGACGTTTTTCCATACACTGTTTAGTACGTTTTGTACTTCAGGGTGTACGAGCCTGTGGATTGTTGGGTAGGCTGGAGGTTGGATGTTCATTAAGGGAATATTTAAGTTTACCATGTGCTTGATTGGAATAGACTCGATGGCCCTTAAACGTTGGTCGTTGGAGGTATTGGATACTAGCATGGTCTGGGCTTTGTTCCAGTCGATTTCATGCTTGGTGTTTTCGTGATGGGCTGCAACACCATTTTTCATTTTTCCGGCTCTGGTGTCAGAAATGTGGTCCAGGATTCATATTTGTATTCCTCGTCTGGTTTCTCCCAGTGGCGTGTACACCATACAGTCAAGTTGGCAGGTACCAGGGGCCCCCATGCGTTGGGGGCCCGCGTCACCTATCACGCACAAGCAAACTTGCAAATTTCAACATGTCTGTGCACAGACAGCACCTCGTCCTGGGGGGGGGGGGGGGCAAGAGGAGAGTCTGAAAGTTGCCCAAAATCACACCAGTAAATAAATATTAGTCACAGTGCAGTGGTCCGGGTTGCCACTGCACCACACATCGCCCGGGTCGCCCTGGGAGTCGGATAGTGACTTACGAGTTAGGAAACCAAGAAAGTTAACTATCATCCATACACAACTACACGGGAACAGGAGCAAGAGGAGAGTCTGAAAGTTGCCCAAAATTGTCTTTCAAATTCCTCAGTAAACCCTTGTGTTTGTGAACTTGAAGCCCACTTAATATTTATTTACTGGTGTGATTTTGGGAAGGAAGGCTCTGTTCAACTGTTGTTAAGTTTTTTATTTGATGTTTTGAATGTGTTAAGAGCCACACACTTGTGCCCATCAGTTAAGTTTGTTAAAAAAAAAAAAAAAAAGCCCCTCCCATTACGAGTCCAACACCCAGGTTGATATTTTTTTTTACAACCTTGAAAATCTGTGGCTCGTAATACATTCAAAATATAAAAAAAAATTTCCACAGACCCTTCTGGCTTCCTTCTCCCAAAAAAATCACACTTTTTCTTGCACTTGTGCCCACCACATCAGTGATACAATCCAAAGTTGCCACCAGTGACTGTGAACTGACTAAATCGTCTTAAAACCATTGCTGAATATATTTGGTTCAAAGTTGAGCATTTTGCCTAATTTTAATGTGGATTTTCAAAATAATTCTCAACTTCGGGGGGGATTCCCCAAGACCCCCGCCTCTGGGCTGCACTGTAATCAATGTCCCTCCGCGCAAGGGTCTGTCTGTACAGCACTGTGCCAGGGGCCCACCTTAATCTGTACACGCCACTGGTTTCTCCTACGTAAATTGAAGGGCATTCTTTGCAGGGTATCAGATGAACTTCATTTTTGGTGGTGGGGCAGTCTGGTTCCATGTCTTCAGTTGATTTTGGGTTTGGTGTTCTCCTAGCTGGTATCGGGTGTTGGATTTTTATTGCTTTCGGTGGTTATGTGGTTTGTTGTTCGTTTGGATTTACTTCTGGTGTTATATGCATGGTTGTGTATGTGTGTGGTCAGTTTTTCTTTCATTGTTGGCTTTGGTGGTAGTGGTTCACTTTTCTGTGGGAGGTACTTGGTACACTGTATCTCCTTGGCGTGGGTTCCTTGGCGTGGGCCTTTGCGTTGGAGGAGTTTCTTGAGGTTGCTAGTGTTTTTTGTATAGCACCGGAATTCGTGTTTTCGGAGGACGTTTTGTACCAGTTCACTGATTTCTCTTACGTAGGTGAGGGCTATTCTTGGTCGTAGGTGGGGTTCCTTCTACAGGGTGATCCAACTAAAGTGTTACGAATGGCTAATGTGAATAGCTAATGAGGAATAATAATGATAGAAATACAATGATGGGTGTGATGCGGGACGTTAACACGAGAAAAAAGGAATGACCTTGAATTGATATTTCAAGGTCATCTACGTGCTATCTTCCAAAACTAGATACAATACGGCAAAAAAGTAAATAAGAAAGTTGGAGCAAGGAGACAATATGACCAAAAAAAAAAAAAAACTGATGCAAAATCGGGTAATAAATAAAATAGTTAAGATGATGTTTAAAAGCTAACTCTGAACATGCTGGCTGCCAACTTTGGCTTCACTGCAATGCAGCCAGCATGTTCAGAATTGGCTTTTAACCATCATAACTATTTTATTTATTATCCGAATTTCAATCTTTTTTTTTGGTCATATTGTCTCCTTGCGTTCAACTTTCTAATTTAATTTTTTGCCGTATCGTATCTCGTTTGGAAGATAGCACGTGGATGACCTTGAAATATTAATTCAAGGTCATTCCTTTTTCTCGTTTAAACGTCCCATCACACCCATCATTGCATTTCTATCATTATTATTCTCTCATTAACCATTCACATTAGCCATTCGTAACACTTTAGTTGCCTCACCCTGTATATCTAGAGTGTTGCTCTGGGTTTTCATTTTGTTATGTGCTGCTTTAATTGCTTTGTCGAGGTGATGTGCTGGGTTTGTCATCATCATCGGACCCGTACAAGCTAATGTTTTGGGCACGTCCATACATCAAGCTTCCTCTTTTAAGAAACTACTGGACTCCTCATCCTCATTAGCGTCTGGATACAGGGGATCCAACAAAGACTCAAAGGGGGGGGGGGGGGGGGGGGAAGAGGCTAAATGGCGCGTCGACAGCTTGGTCATTAGCGCCAACCTCAGCCACAGTGCAGTGGTCCGGGTTGCCACTGCACCACACATTACAGGGATCGGCAGGCGAAGGAGAAGAGAAGTACGACGCCGCCGATAAGTCGAGCGCGTGCAGGGAAGAAACGCCCAAAACCGGGGTATGTTGCCGATACCTGCAGTGCCTAAGTGAGAAGTCACCAGCGTCGCGAAGCAACATCCGTGCGATTTGGCATATTCTTTTCTCCTTTGAGCTAATCATAGCATCAGGTATGGACGCTGTAGCCCACCCCACAGCAGTGTTCACAGTGATACCGCTATGGGTAGCCCCACCAGTGCTTTTCCGACGCAGAGCTAACGAGGAATGGGTTCTGTTCCGATCAGATCTATGCCCGATACCAGAGCGATGGAGGGCAGCACCCATGATGGCAGGCAGAGGCTGCACGCGAAGATCAGAACCGCGGCCAAGAGTGGTACCCGAATTTTGTGCGGCGCAGCAGTCTATCGTGTCGGGATTGATGCGCTGTCTCTGGAAGGAAAACTGTCTTTCTTGTGGAAATAACGGCAGTCGAATCACCCACGCTCTATTTCCACGACTTTGGAACCGGCGCAGCGGACGGACTTCTGCCAGACCTAGTTCCACCCACCGCAACGTACATCGACGTAAACTGGGTCTAGAGCTCAAAGTACACGGGCTGCACGAACATTTACAACCGACCGAACACATAATTGCACACGGAGCATTGCAGTATGCAGGCATGAGAGTGGCCTTGAACAAAAAAGTTCTCATGCTGAAAGTTCTCATGCCTGAGTATGAGGTGTGTCTGGAATGCGAAACATACCGCCATTGCTCATCGTCAAGTTTTAGGAGCCGAGTGTTTCTTTATGTTCTTATTACCCATGCTTAAGTGCATATGCACACGTTTTTTTTTTTTTTTTTACTTTAAGTGAACTGTACGGCTAGCGTCGACCGCTACGGGAGACAGCCGCTTAAAGTTTTATAGCCAGTGTCTTTACACGATCCGTGGTGAGTCAGTGATTCACTGCCATGCTCGTGGTGGCATGAATATCTCTATAGTTATTGGACTGTTATTGGAGTATGATTGGACTGTATCTCACTATGGTTATTGGACTATATCTCATTGTAGTTATTGGACTGTATTTTGGACTGGCACAATCAGTGCATGAGAAGCTATTTGAGCTAGTGAGAACACGCTCACGTGCATGAGCGTGAGCAATGTGTAAACCTGTCGATCTCGGAGCTTTTCTCATATTTTTCTGGTGCTGTAAGTTTCAAATTTTTGTTTGTTTGTAACGTCTATCGTGTTCCCGCCTTTCAGTTACCGCGTGGGGCTGGGTGGGATCCCAACATTGGCATTTCCTGTAATCGGAGCCTGCGCGAGTTATTGAGCGTCAAGCGGCGAGTTAGGCGACTGTGAGGTTTGAGGATGCATGGGAGGCGTTAATGAGAGCACGTGCTGCGTACTTAGCACTCACTGACTGCGTAAATTGAAGATTGAGTCAGTGCATTTGTCTGACCTCCCCAAATCGTAACAGTGGGCTAGCGTGCGGTTTCCCCCTTTTTTCATTAAAGCGTCCGGTCTGTAGCGTGTCTGATAAGAACGGTCTGTGCCCCCCGAGCAGTCTGATCAACTGTATGGGTTACCTGTATGGGTTTTCACCCCCTATTACCACTATATTTTAGTGTGCAAGCAACGAAAATATGAACGATATTTCTTGACCTTAGCACTGACTCGATGAAAAAGTGACCTCCATACATTTAATGAGCACCTTTCAGTAATTTCGGAGCAGTCTCTTGACTTCTGTGATAGCTCTACAATAATCCGACCCACTAAACTATCGACCAATAAGTGTCACGCCCATTATTGCAAAAGTGTTGGAAAGTGTTGTTTTAGAGGAGGTGCAGGCGCATTTGGATAGGTCAGGTTGGAAAGATACCAATCAGCACGGCTTTGTTAAATGCCTATCATAATGTAGTTGATAATCTTGACAACAAAACACATGTTGATATCATCTTTGTTGATTTTGAAAAGGCATTTGACACTGTTAGTCACAACTTGTTACTTCACAAGCTCCAGCAGTTTGGGGGGGGGGGGGAGATGAGGCTTAATGGCGCGTCGACAGCTTGGTCCAGCAGTTTGGGATATCTGGATGTTGCATGGCTGGATATGTGATTATCTCCATGGTAGAATATTTCAGGTGAGAGTTGAAAACGCTACGTCAGAGTGGTGGCCAGTGCTTAGCGGTGTTCCGCAGGGCTCTGTACTTTCTCCACTTCTGTTCTCTTTGTATGTAGCCGATATCCCAGTCAGTGTGTACACAAAGAAACCAAAATTTGCTGATGATCTCAAACTTATCTGTCCATTACGTAGCACGGATGCACAGGCTGGAATCCAGTATGATCTTGACCAGCTTGTCAAGTGGGTAACAATGTGGAAACTACGTATTAATTACGAGAAATGTAAGGTGGTTCACTGTGGTTACCAGAATCCTTATTACCTTTACAATCTTGGTGGTCACGTCATCCAGACCTCTGACCAAGAAAAAGATCTTGGTGTCGTTGTGGACAACGAGTTCAAATGGTCAACTCAGTGTGCAGCTGTGGCAAAAAAGGCGAATCAAAGGCTTGGACTGTTACGCAGAATATTTAAATGTATGCCTGCAGACGCATTCAGTGTTGTCTACAAAACGTACGTTAGGCCAATCCTCGAATATGGCAATATTCTGTGGTCTCCGTACCTCATGAAAGATATTAATATTCTAGAAAGAATTCAAAGAAGAGCTACTCGGCTGGTCCCTACGTATAGTGAATTCTCATATCCAGAACGGCTTACTAAACTGCGCCTACCATCTTTGGGAAAGAGAAGGAAAAGGGGTGACCTTATCAAAATGTACAAGATTCTTCATAACTTATACGACATACCCAAAGACCAGTTTTGGACCCTGCGTGAAGACAATCGGAGAGGCCACAATTTCACCATTTACAAGCAACGTACTAGATTACGACTTGCCAGTACCTTCTTTTCACATAGAGTGATCAATGACTGGAACAGGTTGCCTACGAGTGTAGTCAATGCCACCAGCCTGAACTCTTTCAAAAATCAACTTGATAATTGGTCTGGTAAAAACTTGTTCTTGTAATCCGAGGTGAACTTATGAGCTACAAGCTCCACTGTTCACTATTTCTTTATAACTTTATAATGTTAGGCACAACCTTTACGCCAATTTTTTTTTAATTTACATGCACAGTTTTGACATAACACAGTAAACTGTGTATTAATCACCCATGTAGAGCTAAACCCCGCCCTGCTCCTCCCAAAATGCTTCAAAATCGTGAAATAAATGAAGTTAAATTCCATCCCTTGAATCGATGTTTTACACTGCAAAATTAAATAAAAGCTTCATACGTTTAACAGAATTAACATTTTATCCAATGCGATACACGAACAGGAAAGTTTTTCTGGAAGGACGTGTGGATCATTCACTCAAAAAGGTGAGTGATGAGGCAGAAGATGAGCAGTCACTCTTTCCAGGAAGGTGATAAGCGTTTACTCTCTCCTGTTAACAATATAGCCATTGCGTGATGCGATCTCATCAGAGGTTTGTGGGGCAGAAATTAATGTCAATTACCGTAAATCGTGTATTAAGACACCCAGGCAAAGCCAACGCCTAAACCCTAAAGTGCTATACGGTAAAAATCGTGAAATAGTTTTGTTAACGCCCAACCCTTAAAAATCGTCGGTTTTCTGCGGAAAAATTAACTAAAAGTTTCATACATTTACAAACTCAACGTTTCAACCCTTTAAATCTTGGCTTTTCTGTTGTAAAATTAACTAAAAGCTTCATACATTTAACAAAATCAACGTTTAATCCAACGTGATTCACGGAAGAGTACTTGTACTCATACATGTGCATGATCTGTGCAATTCACAACCAGGAAGCGCATATATTGCCGTCATTTTCCGGAAGTTGGCAATTCAGCATAGTTTTCTGTTCTTCCTGGAGAGAGTGATCAACGACGAACAAAAACCAATGTCAACTAGCTAACTTATGGCAATACACACGCTTTCCGGTCATAAATCGCGTTGTCTGTTTTGAAGGTTTGTGCGGTTAGGAATTGGTTTGAACTGTGAATTATGTTAGGTATTGGAAGGGGGACGATCTAATAATCACGAATTTTAACTATGTTTAAAATTAGTTTTTACTATCCTAGAATACTTGCCTTCAATAATCCGTGCTAAAATCACTTAATTTTAGATTTCCATGCTCAAGATTTCACCCATTTTTTGGCTTTCTTAAACATTTTCTAGTTTCATCTAGTTCCCGCTAGGTGCACCACTGTGTCTCCCGTGTTCACAGTTGGCCGCCATCTTTCCCTAACATCGCTTGAGCACTGATGCAGGAAGCATCGTGCTACAGTATTTCCGATTATGAAAACTATTGACAAGATAATTAAAGCCATCGAAGAAGGCAATTTTACCGAGTGTTCATATAAAAAGAACGTTCACGATCATCACCCAGCATGCAGGCGTTGCAGACAGTGCGATTTCAGTAAGAAAAAATATGTTTTGTGTGAACTGCACGACCCTGCTAGTATACAAAAAATACGAAAAACATGGCGGCAAACTGATCAACGAGCACTACAACGTGCAAAGAGGGAGCGTTTGGCTAAAATGAAAAGGGAAAAGAAACTCGCGACTATTAACGAATAATTATCAGTTATTGCCGACTTGGTTTTTAAGTCGGATGGAATATTTGATGAAGCATCTAATTCAGGGTCCCGATGTTACCGTAGATTTGCGTGGTTAGAAATTAGTTTCAATTTTGAATTATGTTGGAGCTTGGAGGAGATACCACACACCTTGAATTAGTGAATGAATGAAAACAAAGACGTTGTGTTAATGCTGGATTGAATCCAGATCATGTATGTGAATGATCGCATTGTCGCCGACTTTTCCGTGATAAAGAAAACTCCCTCCCTGGACAGAAGGAAGTTTAGAAAATAGTTTCATAGTACTGGTAATGTTAGAAAAAAGATTATCCTCGTTTTAACACCCCCCTCCCAACTCCCGATTTTATCCTAATTAACTGCATAAGCTTACAATGTCTAATACATGGTGCTGGATCAAATAGTATCGTGTTCCCCCGATTCAAACACTAAAAATCAACAACTGAAATACCTTACCCTTTTGATGAGTCAGCCGATGAGCCCGTCTTAATGGAATTAAACATGCTGCCAAAAGCCATCTCGGTGGGCGCAAATATAGAAAGAGCGTCGTCATCTTTTAAATCGTCCAATTCCCCAGCTACTATGGCAGTTTCAACTGGAAAAGGTTTAGCAAACAAAGGTCTACCACTAAAATCATCATCAGAAGGTGTGTCGGATGGCGGAAGATGGCTCATTTCGTCAGAGTCAGAAGTTGGAGATTCTGGCGAGTCTCTCAGAGGGGCTCTGCTGGTGCCACTAGGGCCAGGTAAATTCAGATCCCTGGCTCTAGTATCTTCCATTGTCGTGCTGGACGGAAGCTTTGAAGCAATCACTGGTGAAGAAGACGGACGCACTGAACTGACCAATTCAGTTTCTTTCTCAACCGGATTGCTATCAGTGAAATAAAAAAAAAGAACACAAGACCATTAAAATGTTAAGAAATCAGCTTACATTAGCATTACTTACATGCTTTGTCGTAATATTCCCTCCCTCTCTCCACTAACAAAATAACCCTAAATGTGTGCTCCAAAGACGGACGGCGTCAGGGGGGGGGGGGGGGGAATTGAGGCTTAATGGCGCGTCGACAACTTGGTCATTAGCGCCAACCTCAGTCACAGTGCAGTGGTCCGGGTTGCCACTGCACCACACATTACAGAGGTGTTAACCAAACCCCTAATCTAAATCTTGTCATACATCTGTACCTCCTGCAAAAATTGAAAAACACCGGACAGGAGGACAGACTTATCGCCCAACTGACGCGCAATGTCATGCGGAAGATGGAACCGACGACGAACACCATCAAGATGGCGACACTCAACAAGTAAGTGCCGGACCGTAAGTGGCCGTCGACACCAAGAACATTCAGGAGGGTCAACCCCCCGCAAAAGGAAACAGTGAGTAAGTCGGGTGTGACCAATTCGCAAACGGGCCAACACAACCTCCTCACGGCGACTGCGGCGACACGCCGAGTGCCACTCCTCGACAGTGCCTTTAATGGCCCGTAACTTATTACCGTCCTGTCCATCCCACGAGGCTTGCCAAAAAGCATGTAACCTCAGACGCAGAGTTGGAAAAGCGTCCGAGGGAACAAGCCTGAGATCCCTACCGAGAGGGCCAGAAAGGGCCCCTTTTGCTGCAGAATCCGCTTGCTCATTTCCACCTATCCCAACATGGCCCGGGATCCAGCAGAAAAGCACGGTTTTCCGCTGGCCAGGCAAGCGGGAAAGCAAAGCTTGGACACGTTGTGTCAAGGGGTTCCGTGGATTGTAAGTCGCCAAGGACTCCAGGGCACTCATGGAATCGCTAAAGATAATGAAATGCGTGCCCTGAAGGCCAAGGATCCATTCCACCGCCACACCGAGAGCCAAAAGCTCTGCAGAAAACACAGAATAGCCTGATGGAAGGCGATGGGCTACCGCCACTCCCTTACAAACACAAGCACAAGCCACGCCAGCGTCTGACTTCGACCCATCAGTAAACAGCCGCTGATAACCGGCGTACTGAGAACACAGCCGCCGGAACTCCTGCAAGTACCTTGCTGGCAGAGTGGAACCCTTCGGGAGGGACGCCAGAGCGAAAATGAAAATGCCACTTGGGACAAGCCAAGGGGCCACTGGCATCCCCCCCAGCCTCAAGACGCTGGGCATATCAAAGGCTATCTCCTGACAGGACTGCTGGAGCCTATCGCGGAAATCACCCTTACCCACCCTGCGTCTACCGACTCGCAAGTCTGGCCCAAAAACCATGGACCAAGCAGGACTGGATTCCACAGCACGTAAACGCACAGCATACTGAATGGCCAGCTTCCGCCGACGAATGGCCAAAGGTAGTGTAACGGGTGTACATGTACGGCAACGCAAACTACGGAGCGGCAGCTCCTTGGTGCACCTTGCCGTTAAACATGGATGCTGCGCGCGTCGAACTACCATGCACACATGGCAGTTGGCCCAACGCCAGCATCCGGGTAGCGAGCCGTGTCCTATTGTTAATCCAGTCAGGACCGGATTGAGCCTGTTCGCCCGTCACGTGACGTAATGCCTCAGGGGATTCTCTATTGTTCTCGACCCTTTAAAAGAAGGGCTGAGACGGCGAATCCTCACTTGGTGTAGGGTGGTCAAACTGAACGGTTGGACCACCAGAGCTAAGCGGAGGTCAGAACAAGTTGTAACCTTGGTCTGATGCTCAATATGTAATGCTATTGTGTATAGTCCCTAGCTATACAGTAAGGAGTGAATTGGGAATGAGCCTTGCTTTGAACTAATCGTCCACTTCCGTAGCAAGTACTTACATATTTTGGGGGCCTGGCCTTTGGGATTCGAATCCGACATTTTTTTTTAAAATGCTTCCGATTCGGTAAAAAGTTCCAATTGGTGAGCGAACCAATTTGGGGGAAGTTTGTGGAATCTGGCCTGTGACTGCGTGCGCAGATAAACCATAAACTCCGAATTTTTTTTTCGATGCTGTTTAAATTCGAAATAAAAATACCCACTTTCTTTTCTGGTGTAGGAAACCGGGAATTAAAGTAAAACAGTTGTTTTTGGAGTAGCAGTGAGCAAATGATCAAAGGGCTCGTTGTTACGAAAATTACAATAAATTTTGGGGGTGGCCCAGGATCCAACCAGTGACTGCGTGTTGGACAACTTTGGGAAACCAATTTTTTTTTCTCTGCTAAACTGTGCAAGTTAGTGAGAAAGAAAGTAAACCCCGTTCTTCTTGAAAAAGAATAACGTAAAACACGGTAGGTTCTGAGTGAAACTTGGAGTATTCACTAAGAGCCGTATTTTGCTTCGTTTAGGCCTAAAAACCGGAAGAAGTAAAATCGCCAATTTTCTTCGGAAAATAAAGAATCACTGCAATTATAAATTACGTGGAGGGAATGCAATTACCCACCGGATGTAAGATTTAATTGTAAAGGTTAAATTAGTGAAGGAGCACACTTTTTAACAAACGAGTTGAGCGTGGAAAGGCCTGTAGTGAGCTAACAAAGAACTCATTATTTACGGCCCGGAAACGAGTAAACTCAAGAATTCTCAATCTGTTCACAATAAAACAGTGTTTAGGATTGAAGTTTAAGTAGATTTAGGGAATTAAAAGGCCCAAAATCGAAAAACAGACTTCGTGACCGAAAAAAAAAAGTCGAAATTTTTTTTTTTTCATAACTAGCATTTTGTAAGTCGTAAAATGGCAAACAGAAATGCTGCGTTACCACCAAACCATCGGCCTTTAGTAATGGAAAATCCGAGTCTAGGAAACCCACGAAAAAGGACGAGAACCGAAGAGTGTAGAAATGCACCCTTAGTTCAGGATTTGGGTGAAGATCTAAACGATTCCTGGGGTGAGGACGCGGATATTTCGATGTCCGAAATATCGCACAGAAGCTTATCCCCACCCAGGTTAACACGTTCAGATGTAGATGATCAGAGAGGACATGAAACAGTTGTCACTGATTTTCGAAATTGGGCAGATGCTTGCTCCATGACAGAAGAATTTCGGCAAAAGGTTTTTGAACAGCTGCAAAACTGTTTTAGGCCTGAAAACCGAAATGGAGGTACTGACACCGCTCAACCTGGTCGTGCTTCACAGCATGACAAGAACGAACGGAGGCCAGTACACTCCACACCTGTCACTGCTCACAGACGAACAAATCGTGCTGTTGAGGCTGATGACAGTACACGGAATCCTCGTCTGCGCTATCCAGGAGCCAACACTGACCAAGTGGATAGACAGACGTGCGGTAGCCGTGTGCAATGGAGACAGCCGGTTATGCATGAACCGGAAGTCAACACGCAAAGGTACGATGAACCCCTGCGTGGTGGCACTGTGTCGCCATCTAGGTTCAGGAATACTGAGCACAGAAATGTGCAAGGTCGGACTGGCCCTAGCTACGTGACCGGGGATAGAAACCGGGAACGTAGGGATGATGATTTTAGGCAAGATTTTTTGCAAAGCCAGTTTGAAGGGCTTAGCATAAAATCCCCCAAAATCGCCATGCCTGTGTACACAGGTATTGGGGATGAAAAATCAGCATCTGAATTTCTGGAGGCGCTGTCAAAATACAGCATTGCATTAGGCCTCTCAGAAAAGTACGTATTACGTACTATCGTACCGCTTGCTATGCAAGGAGAGGCGGAACGATGGTATAGGGTGTTTGGTCCTTACAGGGACTGGGACACCTTTGTAGCCGACTTTAATTTGGAATATGAAAGCCCAAATTATGTGGAGGATTTAAAAAGAGAGTTTGAAGAAAGGACTCAAGCACCAGATGAGCCTTTTTCAAGCTATGCCCAAGCTGTGTGCGGGTATTTTGATCGTTTATGGCCACAAGCATCTCAGTCAGAGAAAGTAAGCCATATTTTGAGAAAAATGCATCCGGACTACAGGCAACATCTTCAGGGTCATCGGTTCGACTCCCTGCGAGAATTGGTGAGGGAAGGGGCCAAAGTCAGTCAGTTCCTGTTAGCACAGCGAACTTACAGACCTCCCCCCGACCCATCCTTGTCTGTGGAGCCACGCTTGGCATGGCACGGCATCTCTTCATACAGTGAAGCCGTGCAGGGAAGCAAACCAGTAAGGAACGAAGCGGTGCTTCGTGCAGGTCAGTCAACCGGCACGGGAACCACACCGGCGGTCCCTTACAAGGTAGAACCTGTGTCGATGGCCTCGCTTGACCCGAGAGGGTACCGAGCCGGCCGTTATCAGATGCAAAGCACCACGAGTACTGTAAAGGCTGCACCAAAAGCAGCTAATGTACAGAAAGCTGGTGTTGCTAAGGAGAATGAACAGCAACAACCACAAAAGGAAAGGAGGGAGAGAAAACCTTTTGATGGGACTTGCTGGACATGCCAGGAAGAGGGTCACAGATCCACGAACTGTCCTAAGAAGCCAAAAAACGCAGAAAGCGGTCGTTAACTTGGTTAAACCGTGTTACGACCGGGAAAAGCGCTGATTGGAGGGCAAAAGCTGGATTGTGGAAAGGCACGCTAAAACGTGTTTTTGCACCTAACGTGAGACTTTTCAAGGGTGTTGAAGAAGAGACTAAATCAGGGACTGTCCCTTTAATTAACATTAAAGTGGCAGGGGAACCTTTTTTAGCACTGATTGACACGGGTGCCAGTTCAAGTATCATCTCGGGTGCTACTGCACGTACTTTGCAGGCAAAGGGCGTAAAGTGGCGCAGGGATTGCTGTGTAACTTTTATCTTGGCGGCTGGTAATATCCAAGGTGATGGTTATTGTAGAGCAACGGTACGTTGGCCTGGTGGTTACTCTGCTCAGCAGACGTTCTTAGTTCTAGAAAACGCGGCAGACAGCGTTATCTTGGGCAGAGATTTCTTGGGTCGGACTGGCCTCATACCGGACATCCAAAATGGTGGCTGGCGTGTCGGGCCAGAGGAACAAGAGACAATTCCTTTTGCAAAGGCTGACCAAGCGAAAATTGAGCAGCTTAGGCAATTGGACGTGGAGGTAGACAGAGAAAGGCGTGCAAAAGATGATGCATTGTTGGAGGAAAAAATTCAACAAGCTCATTGCTCAAATGCACAACGAAAGCAGCTAAGAAGATGTTTAAACAGATACAAACATGTTTTAACATCCAAACGAGGCAGCACTCATCTCTACCAACACAAAATTGAGGTTGAACCTGGTGCAAGACCCATTAGGTTACCTCATAGACCTGTAAACAAGGAGACAAGAGCAATCATTGAGGCCCAGATGCTTGAGTGGATCAGGGAAGATGTGATTGAACGCTCTGTGTCCCCCTGGGGGGCTGTTCCCTGCCTTGCTCCGAAGAAAGGAGAGGAAGGGGCTAAAAGATTTTGCTTGGATTACCGCCTCTTAAACGGTAAGACGGTAAAAGACTCACAGCCTACCAGTAATGCTAGTCAAGTATTTTCCATGCTAGGCAAAGCAAAATGGTTTACAGTTCTGGACATGAAATCAGGCTTCTTGCAAATAGGAATGGAAACTGAGAGCAAGAAGTATACCTGTTTTCGTTGTCATATGGGGTCATGGCAGTTCAAGAAAATGCCATATGGGCTCTGCAATGGACCAGCATCCTTTGCGAGACTTATGGACATGGCTCTGGGGGATGCTATGTACTCCCATACTATGATTTATGTTGACGATTTGGTAATCTTTTCCCAGGATTACCAGACCCACCTGGAGCACATTTCAGACGTGTTAGACAGACTAGGAAAAGCTGGATTAACAGTGAACCTGAAAAAAGCTCACTTTTGTGCAAAGGAAATTTCCTACTTGGGGCACTTGATCAGGCCACAAGAGTTATCACCACTGCCAGAAAAGGTATTGGTAATCCAGGAATTTCCAGAGCCTAGTAACGTAAAGTCGCTCCGCCGATTTCTAGGGATGATGGGCTTCTATAGGGCCTTCATCAAGGATTTCCATGTCAAGGCAGCTTGTCTTTACAAGTTACTGAAGGGAGATGCGGTTTGGGAGTGGAACAATACACACTCAACAGCAGTGCAAGAGCTTAAAGACAGTTTGTCAGGCTGTGTTTTAGCGTTACCAGATTTGGATAAGAGGTTCGAAATATCGTCAGATGCCTCAATTTCCGGTTTTGGTGCAGTGCTCTCCCAACACGTCGAAGGACGTGGGCTCGTACCTGTAGCATTTGCTGGACGCAAACTATCAGATGCTGAAAAAAAACACTGCGTCTCTGAATTGGAAATGGGTGCGGTGATGTTTTCTGTACGTAAGTTCAGACCTTACATTGAAAATGCACCATTCTTAATCGAGACGGACCATTCGGCGTTGTCCTTCTTGAAGTCCTTAAAACAGCCTTCAGGGAGACTAGCACGGTGGATTCTTGAACTTCAAGGAATGGACTTTGAAATCCGTTACAAGAAGGGATCACAAAACCAAGTGGCAGATGCAATCTCCAGGATGTACGAGGATGAAGCCAAAAATCCAGTACTGATAGCAGATTGTAAGGTGGAACGAGTAAAAGTGACCGAGAGACCCAACGGATTTCCCAGTTTGGAACAAATCCGTACGGCGCAGAATGGTGACCAGTGGTCATCGCGCCAGATTGCTAGACTAGGCAATGTAGCTGACAGTACATCGGCTGTGGACGGAGGCATCCTTACCCCAGGTAGGCTCTGCTTGCGTGATGGGATCTTGTGTAAAACTTATGTTTCACGTAACGTTCGTGATGTAGTTGAAGGTAATACACTTTTCAGAGCGTTTTTACCAAAGTCGCTACGTCACAACGCGATTGCTGCAATTCATAGCTCACCTCTGGGAGGCCATTTTGGAGTCTTTAAAACTCTAAGAAGGATGCAGGAATTGGTGGGGTGGATTGGCATAAGGAAGGATATCGTAGAGTTTGTACGCAGTTGTGAGAAGTGTCAGACTTGCAAAACTGAAACTTCGAAACCTGCTGGACTCCTGACCACGATAGATCCTCCCAATGCCCCTTGGAAGAGAGTGTCGGTGGATCTCATCGGGCCTTTGCCAGTAACCCGAAGAGGCAGACGCTGGATACTCGTAGTCCTGGATGAGTTCAGTTCCTGGCCCGAACTTTTTGCTCTCAGGACGGCTAAAGCGAAACAGGTAGCCGAGTGCGTAAAAGACGTCGTACTCCGGTGGGGTTTTTTTTCACGTATTTTTTCGGACAATGGCCCCTGTTTCATAGCTAACATATGGCGTAGTTTGTGGCAATCATGGGGGATCAAGACCCATTACGCAACCGCATACAACCCGAAGGCTAACGTGACGGAGAGACAGAACAAGGTAATAAAACACATGTTACGTTGTTTCACTGCTTCCCATCATGATTGGGATCTTCATTTGCAGGAATTTGCATTTGCAATGCGAAGTTCTGTGTCTGAATCAAGTAAGTTCACTCCCAGTGAGCTGAACATCGGACGAAACCCGGCTGGTCCATGGGGGTATGAGCTCTCCCAACTAACGAAGGGACCGCCCCCCCGCAAAAACCAAAAACCAGACCGAGGTTCAAATGGAGATCGTGCAGCGTTTTTCTGAGATGTATAAGTTGGCAAAGCAGTCCATGAAAACATCTAGGGCACAGAAAAAGGTCTACTATGACAGGCGGCATAAACCTCTAACCCTAAAGGTGGGAGATTATGTCGTCCGCCGCACACATACCCTGTCAAATGCAGCACGAGGGATAGCATCATCCCTGGCGCCAAAATTTGCAGGTCCATACGTAATTTCAGAAAAGAAATCTGAAAAAACGTACAAATTACGCGATATTACAAATGGAGGTGAAATCGGTCCATTGAATATTGCTCAACTTAAACCATTCTTTTTCCCAGCAAATGTAACACCACCAACTGTTCCTGAGCTAAAAAAGAAGCAGGTTATCCCTAAGAAGCAGAAAAATAAACCAGTGTTACCTGACAAACCCAATCACTCTTACCACTTGCGAGAGCTGGGGGGGGGGGGCGTCGGCAGTTCAATAACACAGGTTAAAAATTTTTCGTGTACCCACTCTTAGGTCGGTTTAAGCCCTTAAACCAAGAAATCGCAAGATTTGCACTCATTCGGTTACTAATCATAAGCATACATGTAATGGAGCTGTGATTGGAGGTAACAGGGGACGAAAAATGGAATTGTCGCGCAAATAACGGCAATTCATGACACGTTTTACACACCAAAAATACGCATAAAATACAGAAATAAAATGTATTTTGTTCCACTCAAATTTGGCTAAAAGGAGACAAGGGGGGAGCAGGGGGCGAAGGCCACCTATTCCCAACCTACAAGGCAAGAATTGGGGAGGGGGGGATACGGGCGTAGGCCTAAATCCCCAACTCCCGGGAAAAAAAAACGGGTGTAGGCAGGGGAAAATGGTGAAAGTCAATTTCTCACATTCTACCTACAGAAACCTATTTTTTTTACTCAATTCAACAAATGCCTAGTCTCTAATTAAGTACAAATGCTTGATACTTACCTAGTCTTGTCCTGGGCTTGAAAAGCAACGATGTTTTTACCAGCAAAACAGCGTTTACGGGAGCGAGGTAAAACGGGTAATTTCGAGCCGAGTGGCGCGATTGTGCGGTGATTTCCGGGTCTTGTAGGTCTGCGGGCAGATTTGCATAGTTTTGCATACGCAAAACCCGGATGAAGTGATGCGCAAAGCAGCGAAAAATACGTCTAGACACATTCATATAAAACGTATGCAAGCTGCAATGCAAAATCACAACGGCAGTGGCCGGCATCAGCAGAGGTCTGCAACAGCGAGGAGAAAAAAAACGAGGAGGAAAATTTTTTGGCAGAAAAAGGAGATGAGGGAAAGAAGGATGAGAAGAAGCCAGAAGAACCTGGATATGGGAAGAAGAAGAAAGTTGGAGAAGTTAAGAAAGTGGAAACTGCAGGGAAGGAAAGAGGGAAACCAGCATCAAAGGAGGAAGGCAACCAACATTCCACGGCTCCTGGTAATTTGGCCCAAGAATCTAGAGGTGGCTGCAGACCCAAAAACCGATCGTGCAGTGGCAGACGTCACAAGAAGCAGAAGCAATCCAAAGACAGATCTGGGCAAGCAAAAACTAGCGGCAAATCAACAATCAAGTTAACGGCAGAGAAGTCGACCCAAACCACGCAGCCAAGACAACAGCACGTGTCATGCCAAGTCTGGACGGGGGCCCAGGGGCGACAATGTTTTTTCGCAAAGCCAAGCGCCACGATGTCACGTGACTACTGGGACGAGGTACTAGACGAGTACGAGTTGCAGTTGGGCCGCCCGGACCATCCAATGACAGCCTACTACAGGATGAGATATGCAAATGATCTCCCCCCACCAATGGCCAACCCGTGGGGTGCAGCTGTTCCTTCCACTTCGGCAACCAGGACGCCCATCGAGGACGCACAGGAAAAACTGGACCAACTTGGAATGGCGCCACCCACGGGAAATCCTTCAAAACCATCCATTACAACTTCTAAGTCAAGCCTGGAAGAAGAGGACGAGCGATTCCTACTAGGCCCAGATGACGTCGCAGATGTGGAAATGTCGGAGAGTGACGGGACTGAAAACTCAAAGGATTGAACTTTGTTTAGCAAAGAGTTAGAATTCAAAATCAGAGCAAAGTTAGTAAAAAGCAGTCACAACTAACCTAGCAATGAGAACTTAGGATATTGAACTAAGTCGGAATTTTGATGCCAGTAGGCAAAAACTCAAAAACTTAGTTGGGAAAAGGGAATTTGTGAAGATCTAATGTCTAAGCAAGACAGAACTCGCAAAGTGTTGTGCTAAATTGAAAAACCAAAACTTACCTTGTTGAACCTGAAAGTAAAAATAGCAAACAAACAGTGTTAAGGCTATGGTAGCCTAGTTTGGAAGAAACCGTTTGAACATGATGAATGCAAACATTCTGGTGATGTGAAGTACAAAAACACAACGTTTGGTGTCACGTAAATCCAAACAGTAGGGAGTGTAGTGTGCTAGCTCACAAACATACGCAACACAGTGGAAAGAAGCAGTTTGAATGTGGTGAACGGGAACAATTCTTCAAGTGTAGTGCTACAAAACTTTCATAATGGTGAGAAACAATACAAATGTGATTTGTGCGAACAATTTTGAACTTGTGTAGAAGTTCTCTTCGAAGCGAAGATTGTAAAAACGGTGCAATTTGTGATGTATGTTTACATTATTAGGAGTAATATTTTAAGTCATATATTTGGCCAGTTGATACCAAAAGCAGCTTAGCAGGCCATCGTGAAACTCTGTATAGGTTAAGGTCAAT
>JAHWFP010028077.1:39685-60170 GCA_023313725.1 Lithobius niger
GGAGGGTCAACCCCCCGCAAAAGGAAACAGTGAGTAAGTCGAGTGTGACCAATGCGCAAACGGGCCAACACCACCTCCTCACGGCGACACGCCGAGTGCCATTCCTCAACAGTGCCTTTAATAGCTTTAACTTAAAGCTGCAAGACCAAGGAAAGGTAATATGTGACATATACAGTGACGTCAAAGCTTTTGAAACAAAGTTGAAATTATTCCACAAGCAGATAACTGAAAACAATTTGGTTCATTTTGACTCGTGTAAAAAGATGTCTGAAGATGAAGCTGTAACAACCAACCGGTTTTTCACAAATCCTGGCTTTGGAATTGATCGCTTCTTTGCAGCAGCAATTTTCTGAGGGGGAGGGGTAGGGGGGGAGATGAGGCTTAATGGCGCGTCGACAGCTTGGTCATTAGCGCCAACCTCAGTCACAGTGCAGTGGTCCGGGTTGCCACTGCAACACACATTACAGAGATATTATTCAAACCCCTAATCTAAATCTTGTCGTACATCTGTACCTCCTGCAAAAATTGAAAAACACCAGACAGGAGGACAGACTTATCGCCCAATTGACGCACAATGTCATGCGGAAGATGGAAACGACGACGAAAACCATCAAGATGGCAACAATTAACAAGGAAGTGCCGGACCGTAAGTGGCCGCCGACACCAATAACATTCAGGAGGGTCAATCCCCCGCAAAAGGAAACAGTGAGTAAGTCGAGTGTGACCAATGCGCAAACGGGCCAACACCACCTCCTCGCGGCGACTGCGGCGACACGCCGAGTGCCATTCCTCAACAGTGCCTTTAATAGCTCGTAATTTATTGTCGTCCTGTCCATCCCACGAGGCTTGCCAAAAAGCGTGTAACCTCAGACGCAGAGTTGGAAAGGCATCCGAGGGAACAAGGCTGAGATCACTTCCTAGAGGGCCAGAAAGGGCCCCTTTTGCTGCCCCTTTTTCTGAGGGATTCAGTGACTTTCATTTTCAGTCAGAAGACATTTTGTTATTTGAGAATCCTTTTACAGCAGATGTTGAAAACTCGCCAGATTATCTTCAAATAGAACTTATTAAACTGCAGTCAAACTCAACTTTAAAAGCTAAATTCAAGGACTGTGAACTTGTTGAATTTTATAGATGCCTTCGTGAAGAACAATTTCCAGAGATTAAAAAATTTAGCCGCAGTTTGTTAACGGTGTTTGCAAGCACGTACACATGTGAACAAACTTTCTAACAGATGAAGTTGGTAAAATCACGGCTTCGTTCACAAATGACGGATGAGCATCTTCATGCAATGCTTCGTATTGGAGTTTCTACTTTGACCCCGAACATAGAAAAATTGGCTAGTCAGAAGCAAGTCCATGGAACCCACTAAGTAAGTAAGTGGGAAGTATGCCGCCCTGCATACGTAGACCGCACCTATCTCAGCCACAAAAGGAAAGCCGGGGAGAGACCATTCAAGTGAGAACAGTTTTTGAAAAAAAAAAGAAAGGGGTAGGGTGAGAGGAGTTGTCTTGCCTGGTTCTGCCCGCATGGTCGTTTTGGGAGGGTCCACCTTGTGCCCACCCGCCTAGAGAGATGTGCGGGGAAAAAGTCGGAGAGTAGAAAGCCAGCGAGAGTGACACAAACGTGTGTATTACTATCTGGAGTGTTTTGTGCTGTAACCTTACCTGAATTAAACCTGTATTCAACTGCATCAGCCTGTGAGTACCATTCATGAACGATGCTGCTAAGACGCAGTCCACCATCATCATTAAATAGTGAATAAAAAATAATTCCGGCCCGAAATTATTGTGAAATTATTGTGAAATTTTGTAATGTGGCCCTCTGTTCAAAAAGTTTGGGGGCCCCTGGCTAGGTGATGATGGGTTAGGCTACAGAGTTGTAACAGAGCTATCTCTACTAAGCAGCGTAAGCTTTCCAAAGATTTAGAAAATAAAGGCTTTAGAACTTGCGGAACAGTGCGCACGAACCGTGAAAGTTTTCTTGCTGACCTAAAAGGGGGTAAGAAAAATGAAGAGAAGGGATTCTAAAATCAGACAAGGAAGTTAACAACTTTTCTGCGGCAAGACAAAATAAAAGAAGTCAATATGTTGTCGATCCTCAGTGATCCTGTAGACATTCAATTAACCGACAGGCGAAGCAGTAAAAATGTTCCTCAACCACATGCAATTTGCATATACCGGGTACAGCATGGTCCTTAAAAACTGCAACACCAAAGTCCAAACTTTTTTATAAGCACCCTCCAGAACCGTAAGGGTCAGATGATGACTAATAGAACACGTAGTTCTGGAGGGTGCTAACAAAAAAGTTTGGACTTAGACCCTGTACAATACAAACAGATGATGTGTACATCATCCCAACCAGCTCAGGGCATGCTATCCTGTAAGCCGACCTGCAAAATAGTGGTGGAAATATTTTTTTTGATTTTGCCGCAGCTCTGCAATTGTGAATGAGTTCACAATAGAGAGATTCCCCAGCACCAAAACTTTAGTGTAGAAATGTAGAGTTCACCTTGATTTTAACCTGGAATTGGTTCACAACTTCTAAATGGTTTTAGCAGCAGAAAGGAAAGAGGCCTCTATTTTTTCACCAACACATCTTACTATAACCCCAACAACAGTTGCTGGACGTGTTCAAATGGCTAGTCTTCGAATAACTTGCAAATACTGTACGGAAACAGGCAACAAGAAAAGGAAGGAAGCAGTGTACAGGTGTCAAAAATTTGCCAAATTCAATTGTGCAAAGTTCAGTGTCATTGCAGCATTGGCGTACAATAGTAAGGGCCTATTACAATAAAAGAACTAACAAGTGATATAGATTTTTGTGATTTATTAACCTTTTTTTATTTTCATTTTTTTAAATTACCACTTTAAATTGCCGAAACATAATTATTAAGCAGTCCAGTTACATTTATGAGCTCAATAGTTTTGAACACTGGCCATTTTATAAAAAAAAAAATTAAAAAAAATAATAAAAAAGAGCTGGGACAGCTCTTTCCCAGGGCCCACCAGAGATTCTCTGGCAGGGGTGGAATTGGAAAGCCCGCACCCTAGTTTTCAGGGAAGTGATCCAATCAATCATCCCCAAGCAGGGAAATTAAAGCAAGGCATGAACAAAAAAAGGAAACATTCACACAGGATCCACGGATCCTGCAAGCAGTGAAGGGTCATCAGTTGCCTTTTGTTGTAACTCCCCCTCAGCGAGTATAGAGCACACCTTTTCAGTTATCACGAGAGAAGGAAGCTCTCTGGCAGAGAACAAAGCCGGGGAGCTTTTAGAGAAGGGGGCAATCGAATTAGTCAAGGATTTGCCTCAGCAGTTTGTACACAATAATAATAGTGATAAAGAAGGGTGGGCGTCAAGAGACCCATTCTGAATCTGAAACCACTGAACCAGTTTTCGGAGTGCAAATACTTCAAATGGAAGGGATGCAGACACTCAATTCCATAATTCAACCTGGGGACTTCATCATAAAAAGAGACATGAAGGATGTGCAGCTGTCTGTACCAATGAGCAAAGGAGACAGGTCATTCCTGCGTTTTTGTTGGGGCGGCAGGCTGCTGCAGTTCACTTGCCTACACTGTTAGGTCTGGGGCCAGCTCCACCAGTAGCAGCCTTTCTTAGGACACAAGCGGCGAGGGTGGCAGTGTACCTAGACGACTGGTTTCTGTGCAATCAGTGTTGCCAGACGTTGACGGAAGAGGGAGAAAAAACGGCAAGCTTGTTCCGGGAGCTAGGCTTTGTCATAAATCTAGAGAACTCAGTCTTCGAGCTAACTCAACAGACGGAATTTCTGAGTTTCTTAATAGACACGACCACAATGAGGTTACAATTACCTGACAGCAAGAAAGAGAAGTGATAGGGGAGCTGAAGCAGCTTGCCAATCACGACACAATGACAGTGGGTGAATTGTCGAGGATTGTAGGCAAATTAAATGCAACAACGTTGTCGGTTATAACGGCCCACACTGCAATATCGCTTCCTTCAGAGGCTGAAGGCTGATGGGTTACGAAAGGGTTCATACGAAACAAAGAATCAAATCTTGCAGGAGGCAAAACAGGCGATTTTATGGCAAATGCACTGCCTTTGCAAGTGAGAAGGCAGCTAGCTGAAACCTTCCTCACTGGCGGTGCTGTTGGAGAAGGCAGCTAGCTGAAACCTTCCCCACTGGCGGTGCTGTTGGAGTCGGAGCATCTCTAGAGAGTTGGGGAGCTCATTCGGACGGTACCACAATAGGAGGTTACTGGACGAAGGCAGAACAGAAACGTCACATCAACCAATTGGTGTTGGCAGTCTATTTAGCCCTGAAGGCCACTGCGAAAACTCTGTCGGAGGATTCAATGAGGATAAGATTTTAATAATTAGTTTTTGGATTTATCATTATTAATAATGGCAGTCGATTTAAAACATGATTAGGCTATATTGAATTTAAAACATGGTCGGACCGTTAAATAATTTATAAAGAGCCTTTTATTTAATTTAAATTGGTTTGAACGGATTAACTTTTCGAACGCACAGTGAAACCAGCCAATCAGCGTCAACAGACGAGAAGCAATAAGGCCAGGCGAGCGGCAATTTCGTTCTCTTGCCCGTCCGCCAACCATGAGAGAACTACGCTAATCGTTTGCTCGACGACTTTTGCCATAGTGCAATGTGCAACAAATCAATTTACCGCAGACGAAAAGATGCATAATTAGACGTGATCGTGAAATGCTGGCCCATGAACGAAACGACGAAAGGCAACGACATGACCGTCTCGAGTATTGAAAAGAGAGATGAAAAATAAATAGGGATACTTTGATTATTTCAGACTTTGATTAGAAAGGATGTGGCTCATTAATTAAGTGATTTTAGGATGTTTTAGCTTACCGGACACACAGTAATTTTTAGGAGTTTACAAACATTTTTTAATAAATTTTATAACACAACCTCAAAAGCTTTGAAGATTTGGAATATAACGAAATCAGGATGATATTATAATGATACAAGAAGGAATTCAGGGCTTGAAAAATAAGCAAAGAGTATTGTGATTTTTTTAATGTTTTTTTTTGGTATTTTAATATGGAAGTAACTTGGTTGAAAAGTTGCGAAGATGAACAACGGTTTTTAAAGACAAATTTACGTCATTCGTAAATTTATGTGTTTGTACAATTACTAGGGTTCGTACATAACAGAGAAGACCAATTTCAAGGCCTTTTCAAGGCTGTTCAAGGCTAATTTCAAGGCTCTTTGCAGTCAATTATTAGAATTACCTTTTATATTCCAGAATTTGCCAGATGTCAATGTTGGCACCATCCTATTCTTAGTTTTGTTTTAATTGCGGTTTTTGCTTCTGTAACAATTACGTAGTTGCAGTTTGGAGTTAAGCCGTTGTTACAATGAGAACACTGTCCTCTCCCCCCACTGTGTGGTAGTATGCAAATTCATGTTCCCACCAATGGACAAAGAGGGAGGAGGAATACAGCGGCTAACAGCTAGTGAATAGCACTTGCACAGCTACTCCTTCTGGCAGAAATTTCTTGCACTGCACGGTTCTCTCTTCTGCCTCCAGCCCAAAACGGAGAGAAGAATGGATTCGGCTGACAAGCTATTTCTAGACATTTATTAAATTTTATACCCAAATTAACCTGAACTGTATTAACCTCATTCCAAACAAAGTACACTCACAAAATTCAAGGCCATTTCAAAGCTTCAACAACAAAAATTCCAATTTTCAAGGTTTTTCATGCCTTGAATTTTCGGTTTTCAAATTTAAAGGCCTTTCAAGGAAGTCAAGGCCGTGTACGAACCCTGAACTACTGTTAAATTAATTTTTTTTAAATAAATTGTTGGTTTTCGTGTTTTTTTGAGGTTGCCACATGGTTTCTTTATTTTGCACAGATGGTACATTTTTAAGAAGTTAGCAATTGCAGTTAAAGTTAAGGACGAGACGGGTTGGCTTGAATAATTAATGAATAATTAATTAATTAAATATCCTAACAAAACAAATAACATGAAGTGATACTTTAATTATTAAGCTTTTAAAGCAGAGTTTTAGTTTTTTTTATTATAAATATTCAATAAATACGGTAATGCTCGTAAGGCTAACGCAGCTCGTACTTAGCAGTAGTTAAGAGGGCTATAATAGGGATCGACCGGGGTGGTAATTATGAATACCCACCGAGCCGAGTCTGAGTAGTGAACCGGGTTGTGAGATTTTCTATTTTTTTCAATATACAACTTTTTACTTTTGTTTCGTTTTTTTTTTTTTTGGCTTTAAGTCAATTTCATTTTGCTTTCGTTCAACAATGAATAAAAGCAAAATAAAAGTGGACGAAGCAAAAAAAAAAGAAAGAAACCAACATAAAAAGCTATAAAATTTACCAGTAATTCTTTCTTCCAAATTTTTTAATTATAAACTTGACGATTTTAAATAAAGTGAAGTCAAAAATTAAACTGACCAGTAATTCTTTGTTCCAATTCTTTTAATATTAAAGTGAAATGAAAAATAAAATACAGTTTTGGTTACTTTGGTCTCCCAGAAGGCGTATGTTGGCTTTAAGAAAAGATATAGAAATAATTGAACACGCATACTAACTTACAAAGTAATTAATAATAATTTCAATTAGGCCTACATCAATTAAGGTTGTGCTTAACACCGCAGCCTTTGTGCTGTTTGCAGGTGTTGGAATAGTTTCTCAACTTCGTGAAGCTTTGTTTTTGTTAAACTTATTTAGCGTAACTGACATCCGGAAATTGTATTTTTGCTTTACACTTCAAAAATCGTTTCAGTTCTTAGATTTGGTTAACAATAACATCCAGTGTTTATTTAACGAATTTCAAAACACATAGAAAAATTGAAATAAGTTTTTGGAGCTTCAGAAAATCATTTTCTGGTTGTGAATGTCGTATTATTCCACGTGAAAGGTCCTGTTTGGCGTGATTTCAACATGGCCACCATGGTTCCATTCACAGAGGTGTTTGTGCTTAGTTCGTCGTTGAAGTTTCACAATAATCAAAAATTAAAAGAGCAACCACAACGCAAAACTAAAACGGAAAAACAACCTACAAACCATCACACTATCGCTGATCAGGTGAGAACAACGTTAAGTAGCTTAACTAACTCCGACTTTCGGACGCGTTTTCTCAAAACAGAGATTTTCAATTTTAGTTCATTAATGCCCGTAATTATAAAAATCATTCTCTAAAACTATTACAGCCATTTATTTGATTTTTTCTGTGCATCTTAATGAATTTCTCTTGCGTGCAAGTGCAAGTAGTTGTAGGGTCCTCCATCAGGTAAAATGAAACTATGAAAATTAAATTTGTTCAACAAATAATTATTAGCCTACCATGTTTGTACTCGGTCGGATTTTCACAGAGACTGAGCCGGGTCAAAAATAGTATTACCCGCTACCAGGTCGGGTATTTACCCGGACTCAGTCGAACCCTATTAATTAAGCAGTAAACCCTGACATTTAAAGAAGCATTAAAGTAAGAGACCTGAAAGGACAGTCCTCAGAATAGCATACAATAAAGAGCTAACAAGGGCACAACAAAAGCTGACGCCTCAGACAAGCAAAGAGACGAATTACGCATTCCCTCCTTTTGTTTGATAGGAAAATGCTGTAATTTGTCAAGCAACAGTGGTCATTTTGGCCCCAGTTTGGCCAGCCCAGGGATGGTACCCAATGTTGTTGAAGAAAAGGGAATTGATGTCCCGAGGCTGCCGCTGCGTCTTGAGTCATTGTTGATGAACAACAGGGAAGAGGGTCATCCTCTCAGGACCACGAATTCCCTGGAGCTAACCGCCTGTAAAGTATCGGGGAATCTGCAAGAAATGCGGGACTTTCAGCGGAAGCTTCAACTTTGCTCTTGGGAGCATGTCGATCGTCAACTAATAAACCTTATGAATCATGTTGGCGCAGATGGGCTTGCTGGTGTGTTGCAAGGGAATATGATCCCTTTTCGCCCTCTGTTGTGCAGGTAGTTAATTTCCTTGCAAATCTTCATGTGAAGGTCTAGCATTATCGAACGACTGGGTGTTATAGGTCGCCATCTCACAGACAGTGCACCAAATAGACAGTGGACCCATGGGTGGTTAGCGTGGTTAAGAGGCGTTTCATGCAAACCCTCCTCAGCCTACATACAAAAACAATTGGTAGGTGGACACGGTAACGGACTTATTGACTTCTTGGGGGTTATCGAAAGATTTGAATCTTCAGACGTTAACGATGGAAAGTTATGTTGTTGGCCTTAGCTACAGTAGGCAGAACATCAGATTTGCAGGCCATACGCCGCAGCCAGAGTAGGAAAGTGGGTCAGCAATGGTTTTTGGCAAGAACATGGTTATGAAAAGCGTCCAAACCAGGAACTTGGGGAACAGATTATCAATGTAAAATATAAGTCCTGTGTCTAGTGGCTGGCTTGGATTGTTACTTGCAAACAACAGTGCCAAAACAAGATGGGGACAATTGACTTCTCTGAATGGTTATTAAACCCTTTAAACCAGCATCTAACACAACTATTGCCCTACGGATTAAAGATGTTTTGGAATTAGTGGGAATAGATGTAAGTTTTTAAGGCTCACTCCACAAGAGGAGCCCCAAATTGAGCTGAGGTAACAGCGAGGTTGCCGATTGACCAGATTTCAGCAGTAGTAAATTGGTCATTATCAGGGAACTTCTTTCGACACCATTGCAGAGAAACCAGTGAAACCGTGAACTTCTCAAAAGTGGTGCTCTCGAAAGCTTTAAACAAGCAATCCTAAGTACATGGAGTTTAGCGAAATATAAATTTCAGTTCAACGAGGGTACACAGCACCCGTAGTTAAACTGAGGTTTTATGAGCATAAACTCCACATAATTATGAACATGTATCTCTCCCCCCCCCCCCCAACCCAGCCCTTTAGGTTGGCTTGGTCACTGAGAATCTGTTGGTTTTTTTCTTCCAGAGCGCCGGAAGTCCTATGAAGTGGAGGTTGTTTCACCTGAAGAGCGATCAGAAGGGAAATTACTTGATAATTAGGCTACTGTTAAGTTCCTTATAGTTTGAATTGAGTGGACATCATGTACGGTTGGTGGTGGTTTACCTTGTTTCATTTGGTACGAGTTACGGTTAAATAAATGTAAATTTTCTTTTTTGTGTGGATACTTTTGGTTTGTGTTACTGAAGATTTTAATACGGGTGTGGTACTTAACTCAAAAGACTGACGATTGAGTGCAAAGAAAGAGGTATTTACGGCCTTTGAATCCCCTAGCGGCTGCTTTAAAGGTCTTGGTCGGAGCATGAGAGGAGACACTAAGCAGATCGTGTGCCTACAGCACTAAGAGCCGAAGTATCGGACTCAAACTTTAAACGTGTCTAAATAAAATGTATTGGAGCTAGCCAATCATGTAAGAGCTTGTTAGAGAGCTTGGAATGTCCTTTTTCCATTCCCATCTTCCGATTGGTTCTCAGACGTAGACATCGTCTCTGGCAGCCAATCACAGCAGACCTCGCATCACACGTTGGGATGCTTGCTTGCTTCGCGATTTCCAAAATGGCGGACGCCAGCTGCGGTTCGACTTACCCTTCTAACTCAACGTTTTCCGATTTATTTGGCGATTCGGAAGATGAATCCATTGATTTTGAAGGATTCAAAAGAAAAAAATAATGTTGAAGATTTATTTTTATCGTCGAATGACGATTTTAGTAGTGGGAATCCATTGAATCTGGGGCCGACAATGAAGAAAGTGCGAGCAGAAGTGACACCGACGATCGTCCGACACGCAATAGGCCTAAACCTGGTAAGTGGGAGATAGTCGATAACGAAAATGAAACCAAACGACCAAAAGATCATAAATTTACGGCGATTCCTGAACCCGAAAATGTTCCAAGACAATGAAACCTCTGGATTTCTTTTAGCTTTTTTTTTACTGTGGATTTGATGGACATGATTTGTGTTGAATCCAACAGGTACTGTGATCAATTGCATTCTGCTTACGAAAATATATTGGCAGCTGATCCCAGTAAATGATCAAAAACATTTGAACGTTTGTATTCATGGTTTACTAATACTGGAAAAATGTAAGTGCAGCGATTGCGAGTGCTTTTAGGCCTTTTGCTCAATACATGCCTAGTGTGGAAACCCCGCTTGTCCGATTATTGGAATCAAGTCGAGATTTTACAAAGAACACCAGGATTTTACGATGTTATAGCAAAGGATAAATTCCTCTTTTTATTTCGTTGTTTTCAGTTCACCGACAATTCTGTTGCTCCTGCACGTGGGGATCCTAATTTGGACAGGCTTTATAAAATTAGGCTTATTCTCGATCACGCAAATGTCGTATCCATGAAATATTTTGTACCCAAGCGTTTTTTGAGTATTGATGAGAGAGTCTGGTAGGCCTAAAAATTAGGACCAATCTCATACATGTCAAACAAAAAACTTCACAGGTGGGGCATAAAATTGTGGGTGTTGTGTGAGAGTGCTTCTGGTTACATTTGCACCCTACGAATTTACGCAGGGAAAGGTAGCGACATTGTCACTAGTGCATTTGGACAAAGTTACGATGTGGTGTTTGATTTGATGAACAGTTTTATGAACAAGGGATACATTCTTGTGGTCGATAACTTCTATACAACTAGCAAAAGATTTGTTTATAAAATCCACGTACTTGATTGGTACGCTTAGACATAACAGAACAAATATTCCCGAAGACATACTGAAAGCTAAACTCCAACCAGAGACCTTTTTACATCATCGTTCTAATAATAAAATGTTGTGTTCAGCATTTCGTGAAAAAAAAAAACGCAGAAAAAAACAGTGCTCCTGCTGTCTACATACAACATTGCAACGGGCGTAGGAGTAACTCGGCGTGGAAAAAACATTACGGTTCCAGAAACGGTTGACACGTACAACAGAAACATGGGCGGGGATTGAGGCTTAATGGTGTGTAGACAACTTGGTCATTAGCACCAACCTCAGTCACAGTGCAGTGGTCCGGGTTGCCACTGCACCACACATTACAGAGACGTTATTCAAACCCCTAATCTAATGGGTGGGGGGGGGGAATTGAGGCTTAATGGCGTGTCGACAACGTGGTCATTAGCGCCAACCTCAGTCACAGTGCAGTGGTCCGGGTTGCCACTGCACCACACATTACAGAGATATTATTCAAACCCCTAATCTAAATCTTGTCATACATCTGTACCTCCTGCAAAAATTGAAAAACACCGGACAGGAGGACAGACTTATCGCCCAATTGACGCACAATGGCATGCGGAAGATGGAAACGACGACGAAAACCATCAAGATGGCAACAATCAACAAGGAAGTGCCGGACCGTAAGTGGCCGCCGACACCAATAACATTCAGGAGGGTCAACCCCCCGCAAAAGGAAACAGTGAGTAAGTCGAGTGTGTAATGGGTGGGGTTGACTTGGCCGACCAAAAAATCTACACGTACAAAGATGAAAGACGGTTGTACAAATGGTACAGAAAGGTGTTTTTCAACATTTTGCAATGCCTTCTGTCAAATTCATACATCGTGTACTGCTGCACACTTGAAAAAAGAATGGAAATGAACGCAAATGACCCAGGTTTTGATGCGAAAGAGTACAAACCTCTATCAAGAGAAAAGTATATGAAAAGCATTATTGCTGGCTTTATTGCTGGGCATACTGAACGTGAGGCACAGTACCAAGAAAGAACACATGCAGAGTGTAAATTGGAGAAACTGCCAAAGACAGAAAAGAGGCAAAAAGAGATGAACAGTGTTGTTTGTTCCAGTTTGAATGTTAAAAAGCGTAAACGTTCGTCATATTTTTGCAAACCATGCAATGTGGGCACATGTGTAGTATGTTTTGAGGCCCACAAGAGAAAAAAAAATGCTTCCTAGGCCTATACATAGGCGTAAGCCTAAGCTAGCTGGGTTAGTAAGAGTAGGCTACTTGTGCTTGAGTTGGCTTACCTGCAATGCCGTACATTTTGTTTTGTATACAGCAGAGTACATTTTTTTTCTTTGAAACTACTAGTTTTAAATTTTTGTGCTTTTGAACCTGGGTAGGTGAAAGTATGCGCTATGTTTTTGTAAATAAATAATGCTATGTCACTGCAGGAAAATCGTGTCAAAAGTCAATTTTCTACCATAAAATTAGTTCATAACAATGCTAATGACAACTTCAAGAATTTATTTACACATAATAATAACAACTTGGGTGCTTTTTATTTGCATAGAAATGTAACCTGATTCATTAGTTTCAAAAAGATGGTAAGAACATTTTCCTAGCTCGTCTAGTTAATTTTTTATTGACTTTCAATTAAAGCTATGCGCGACCAAAAAAAAATGCTGCAAAACCTTCGTCTTGCAGGAGCATGATCTACATTTTAGCTCTAGTGCTCTTAGGGTTAAAATACATGGAGTTTATGCGCATATAACCTCAGCTTAACTATGCAGGGTTCGTAATCTTCAGCAATCTTAAAATTCCAGAACGTTTCCAGGATTTTTTAAGGACTGGTCAATGAAAATTCAAGGGTCAGAAATGAGAAAAAAGAAAAATTTGTTAACTATGAAATCTTATCTGTGGCAAGATGTGATGGTTTTTGTAGGTTGTGACAGCAGTAAAACGCACTACCATTGGCGTTACAATTGGCTTTTGTTGGTATTTTTTACATTTAAATATACGTTGCACCAAAATGACTGGAAACAGCTAGCCGGGAAGAGAAATTAGACTGACCAAAAGTGAGTTAGATTAGGGTTTGGGTTGGGCTTACAAACTAGGCAGCCTTCTACATAGGTTGCCCCTCGAGGTGCAGCTGTTATCTTGCTAGCTAATAAGGCAAGGTTACGTTATCCTCAGACTAGCTTACTTAAACCTAAGGAAGAATTAAGTTTGTTGGGAATCTAGCCATACTCTACCCAGCTTGTGAAGTAATAATAATGCTGTAAAGAAACAAGACAATTCAAAAGATTATAATTCACATGACCAAATATTCAAGGGTTAGAGTGTAACTCACTGCATATCGACACAACTTACAAAATTGGACTAAGTCCAAATTACCAGAATGAAAAAATGTCAGAAAGACATTAGGCCTTAGTTAGTCGTAGTCCACAGAAAACCCCATGCCCCAAGGACGGAAGCCAAGAGAGAAGGTGTTGCTGGGTCAATCCCAGTCGGCAAAGTGAAGTTTATTTCTTCATAAATTTACCATTACAGGTTCAACAATGTAACAGGTTTGCACTCTCGTGCGCATGCAGTAAAATATCAATGATGCCCTCCAAAAGGACTAAATTTACTAAACTAATAACATACTTAAGGCCTACTGATACATCACTAAGACATCATTACGTCCAGCTGAGATATAAAAACCCTTCAACAACGCCACCTGAGATACCGCGTAGCTTATTTATAAAGATCCATCATTTAATTACCATAGCAACGGCTATCCCTCGAATAGAATACGAGTTTACTGAAGACAACAACTTTCTAAAATTACAGGTAAAACCCATTTTATTTTTGCCTATTTGGTGCATTTATGTCTGACACAAAACACAGAAATATGATTTTCTGTTATGGCCCAGGATTTCCAGAACTATTCCAGGACTTTTCGAGTTTTTCAAAGACTTTTCCAGTCCTGGAATTTTATTTTTATGTTCTCGGATATTTCCAGGTTTTTCAAGGACCCGTACGAACTCTGACTATGGGTACTACGTACCCACATCAATCTGAAATTTCCACTGAGGAAATAGGGTTGAAAGTTCCTGATAACGTTTGCGAAGTAAAGGTTTAAAACTGCAGATAGCGTTCATGTTGACACTACATCGTCCAACCCTCTACCCGACCGAAAACTTGTACTTTTCAAAATTGTGCCGCAAAAGTTGGAAGAATTTTCTGTTACTGAGCATCTGTTATCCATTCTATCAAAGCTCGCACCTTTGTCTGTTCAGAAGCAGGCTGAAAAAGGTTTAACATTCATAACAAATAGCCGACGAAAGGGGTTGTAATATGCAACATCAAAAGGGAGAAATAAAATATTCTTATTTTAGACAAATGTGACAAAGAGGGAATCGAAAGAAGAAGGTATTAGCATGCATACATTCTGAGCCCAAGACCATACCATTATTACAAAAGAAACTAACCAGTAACCATATTTTTATGTTTGTCGAATTTTATTTCGAGCCCTAATAGAGCTGGGAGACACCATAAGTCTGAAGCTGTAGAGACGTACTTGGGTAGGCCAATTTCTTAAGAATTGTGATGGATGAATTTAGACAAAGCAAATGCAACATAAAGACACTTTGGAACTTTAGGGATTATGGTTACGAGATGTTTTTTGCAACTTTGATTTAAGCGGAGTGAGAAATAAATAGTAAACCCCGCCAATTTACACTTGTGTGCTCCCATAAATATGCCTGGAAGAATTAGTTTGTGAAAAAGAAAAAGAATGTGTTTTTCTTTTCTTCATATACATAAGTTACAAGTTTGCGCAAACTGCTGATCTTAGATTACGCACCAGTTAACACTAAATAGCTGAAGATTTCAGCATTAGTTTAAGCAAAATTCGTAAGCAAAAATGAAACCACCAACCTGCTCAAGAATTCGTCACTGCTCTCAGACTCTTCGTCACTTGTGTCGTCACGAAAGCGTTTATAATACTGTGTTCGGCTCCAGGTTTTACGATCAGAAATATTGGGCTGGTCTTGCAAGGTTGAGGCGTTACTGTTGCTATTGTCCACCATCACTGTCATTTCACTGGCAGATTGCTCTATAATTTCTTCTGGTTGGAGTAGTCTTGTGGCTTGTTCTCCAGAATCGCTTCGCGTTGCATCGTCTTCCACATCATTATTATCCTCCACTTCACTATTACAAATAGAGATGGAATTTAAGCTCCCACGATCGTCGGAATGTACGTCCAGAAGAATTTCGTTTGGCTCTCCGCTAACGGACATTTCTGGTTCATAATGAGGGGCATCTGAATTTGCGTTGCTAATATTAGGAGTCCCCGTTTCATTTCTGAACTCTGGACGTTTTACTGTAATTTCAGGCTTGTCCGGAGTCTCGCTATGTGAACTCACTGACTGCTGCTTCGCTTTCAACCTGCACCTTAATAACTGCAGAAATAGCAGTTTGTGGTAAAGGAGAGTACATCGAATTTTTTTGGTTCCACCTCTATCACAACCATCTTCGCTGTTTGCTCTACTTGGTGGCCCGGATGGCGATCCTAAACCATCATCCTCATCAACAATCATTTGAGGCACTGGAGTGCCACTGACTGTTGGTCGCTCGTCATCCAACTCATAATCCAGTTCCTGATCTGGGGCATCTACGACCAGATACTTGGATGGTATCTGTGCTGATGATTTTCCCATCTTACTGGAGAAATCTAAATAAGTTTCAGGAAGGTGGGTTGGTAATCTATTCTGAATGCTCACTTCAGGGGTACTAGTCAAAGTCCTTTCCATTTCTTTACTGCCTTTTCCTTTGAAATCACCTGATTCCTTTAATAGTCTCTTGTCGTTCCTTTCCATTTCTTCCACTTTTGAAAGCCCAGAAGAATTCTGGTTGAAAGCCTTGATGTTGCCTCCTTTACTCCTTTTAAACGAGTGATTAGCATTTCCCACTTTATGCTTCTTTAATGAATAGCTCACATTATCTTTTTTACGTATAGTCGGAGACTTAGTAGACAAATGGCCTTTTCTAGTATTACCATCTTTGATTGTTGACGGTGTCATAGTCGACGGAAGCCCGTGGGAGTTTCGAGAATGATTACTTCTTGCTGTAAGGGAATAAAGAAAAAGTGTCACGAATAACATTAATTTTATTATACCTAGAATGGATGTCGACATGCAATAAGGGGTCATTCATAAAGTATGGTACGCTAATTTTGGCCAATTTTGACCCCCATCCGTCCACGTGTCACATTTTCACACACACTCGTAACCCCTTAAAAATAGTAATGCACACCGATCTCACCTTGCCCCAATAAAATTGCATTTGCCTCAGGAAAAGTAATTTTGTGGGCCTGCATAAAACTCTGAAACGGCTTATTTTTTTACTGTCATGAGCATTGGCGACGCCACAATAAAATAATCAGTATTTTTTGGGAGGAAGAGCCAAATTTTTAGGTAAATTAAGTAAACCAAGGCAGAATGATTACTAATAGTTTCGTGAACAGTAGACCTCGCTCACTCCACCTCCCTCAGAAAGAAAATTTAATTCCGAATACTTATCGCAAAGAGGGTGGGGTGCACAACTTGAGGTTGTGCACTGGGCAGAAATCATACAGGGTGTAACTGAATGTTCTGTACAAACTTTGAGGGTGTGGTCTATGACCAAATATAAGACAAAAAAGTCCTATAAACATGAGTCCGGAAACGAACCCATTTTTAGTTACAACCCCCCAAAGTTCGGGGTAAAAAGTTGAAAATTTTTCATGACTTCCACCTAAGTTTTCCAAAACAATGCAATTTGAAACATCATTCTTGCAATTACAGTACTTCATAATTTAATGTCAATACAAAGTTTCACAAATTAGGGAAGGTCCATAATGAAGGGGAAGGGGGGGGGGAGGTTGGAGGGCATAATTACTGAAACAAACATTACATGACCAATTACTACAAGTAACTAAATGAGTCTGACTAAACTTTAATGACGGATCCTAGCAGACACCAAAACAATAAGAAGGCCACAGTCTGGAATGCATCTTTTCCGAGTAACAGCCCTCTTCAGTAAACTTTCTCCCAGTTTTTCTACAAAGTAGAGCTTATGGCCAAAAAATGACCATGAACCCGGTAAGTAGGCCTACTTCGTGGCTACCCAGCAACAACAGCACGTACAGTTGTGTTTGTTTTGGTCTGTTGTAAAAAAAAAAAAACATTACACTATACCACGGGCCAAGGCTGTTTGCCGTGACGCACGCATCACGTGACTGGGCTAGTATCAAAGAGCAGCCATTCTCGTTCGTTAGTGGGGGGGGGGATGAGGTTTAATGGCGCGTCGACAGCTTGGTCATTAGCGCCAACCTCAGTCACAGTGCAGTGGTCCGGGTTGCCACTGCACCACACATTACAGAGATATGTTCGTTAGTGGCCGACTCATGATGACATCACGGCAAACAGCCTTGGCTCATGGTATAAAATATGACACATTTGCGGACTTCAGAGACCTTCATCCAGATACGTGTTAGCTTTCCTGCTTCAAGGGGATCAAACACAAACCTACAAATTCCTCACTTCTGAAATGAAGACGATCCTTATTGGTATTGATGCTCTGCATGGCGACGTAATGTTTGTTTCAATAAAACATGAGAATCAAAAAAGGCACGAATTACGAGAGAAGCACGAAAAACGAGCGACGAGAGCACTACCCTCCAAGTACAGCAGGCTACGATGGCCGCCGGATTTGAATAGTGAACGCGAGGTGACCCTGTTTTGATGCGGCAGTTGTGAATAGAACTTGCACGAGGAGAGCCTGATGATGACAGGGGGGGGGGGGAGATGATGACAGGAGGACTAAAACAGCACATCTCATTTCAGTCATATCAGCCTGTCGAAAATTCGCTTTTAGCGTATCACAATATTGAGAAGTATTTTGTTCCCTTTTTGGACTTGAGCGTCTTTGAAGAAGTATTTTATTGTTAAATAAATAAAGCCCAAAGAAGGTTTTGTAGCCCCCTCTCTACATACTGATGGTCCATAGCTGCATCACTATCTACTAGATGTCGTAACTACTATCATCGCGTTGATCAAACCCGTAAACATCGTGCCCAACAATCTTCAAGACAGAATCCTGTGTCCACTAACTTTATGCCGCACGATGAGCTCAACGGTGAAGCAATTCTAACTTTTCTTGAAAGTCAAATTCAATCAAATGACAAGTTCGATTTGACTGAGCCACTCAGCATCTCAGTTCGACACACTACACGGAAAGTGCAAGGGATGGATGGAACGAATTCCGGGGAACCCTAACAAGACACATATTAGAGCTCCGTGAATGGTCAACTCGTAAACATACTGTTGTACAAAACATTAACACTGACAGCATTTGTTTAGCCAGGGCTTTGGTAGTTGGGAAGGCATTGGCCAACAAAAAATCAGTAGCACAGGGGGGCAGTACAGCGTGATGCTACTGAAAAACTCCATGAAGAGGCAAATATTCCCAAAGGGCCTTGTGGAGTCGAGGAGGTGGAAAAGTTTCAAGATCATCTGGGAGCCAAATATCGCATCGTAGTCTACAGTGCAGATGCACAATTTACTGTTGTATTCGACCATAAAAACAATGGGGGGGGGATTGAGGCTTAATGGCACGTCGACAACTTGGTCATTAGCGCCAACCTCAGTCACAGTGCAGTGGTCCGGGTTGCCACTGCACCACACATTACAGAGATGTTATTCAAACCCCTAATCTAAATCTTGTCATACATCTGTACCTCCTGCAAAAATTGAAAAACACCGGACAGGAGGACAGACTTATCGCCCAACTGACGCGCAATGTAATGCGGAAGATGGAACCGACGACGAACACCATCAAGATGGCGACAATCAACAAGTAAGTGCCAGACCGTAAGTGGCCGTCGACACCAAGAACATTCAGGAGGATCAACCCCCGCAAAAGGAAACGGTGAGTAAGTCGGGTGTGACCAATTCGCAAACGGGCCAACACAACCTCCTCACGGCGACACGCCGAGTGCCACTCCTCGACAGTGCCTTTAATGGCCCGTAACTTATTACCGTCCTGTCTGTCCCACAAGGTTTGCCAAAAAGCGTGTAACCTCAGACGCAGAGTTGGAAAGGCATCTGAGGGAACAAGCCTGAGATCCCTACCGAGGGGGCCAGAAAGGGCCCCTTTCGCAGCAGAATCAGCTTGTTCATTCCCTGCTATCCCAACATGGCCCGGGATCCAGCAGAAAAGCACGTTTTCCGCTGGCCAGGCAAGCGGGAAAGCAAAGCTTGGACACGTTGTGTCAAGGGGTTCCGAGGATTGTAATTCGCCAAGGACTCCAGGGCACTCATGGAATCACTAAAGACAATGAAATGCGTGCCCTGAAGGTCAAGGATCCATTCCACCGCCAAACCAAGAGCCAAAAGCTCTGCAGAGAACACAGAATAGCCTGATGGAAGGCGATGGGCAATCGTTACACCCTTACACACACAAGCACACGCCACGCCAACGTCAGACTTCGACCCATCAGTAAACAGGCGCTGATAACCGGCGTACTGAGAACTCAGCCGCCGGAACTCCTGTAAGTACCTTGCTGGTAAAGTGGAACCCTTCGGGAGGGACGCCAGAGCAAAAATGAAACTGCCACCTGGGACAAGCCAAGGGGCAACTGGCATTCTCTCAAGCCTCAAGACGCAGGGCATTTCAAAGGCTATCTCGTGACAGGACTGCTGGAGCCTATCGCGGAAATCACCCTTACCCACCCTGCGTCTACCGACTCGCAAGTCTGGCCCAAAAACCATGGACCAAGCAGGACTGGATTGCACAGCACGCAAACGCACAGCATACTGAATGGCAAGCTGTCGCCGACGAATGGCCAAAGGTGGCTCCGAGGCCTCAGCATAGAGGCTGACCACTGGAGAAGTTCGAAAAGCCCCAGTCGCCACACGCAGGCCACTGTGATGCACTGTGTCCAACATCCGGAGAGTGGAGTCACTAGCCGAATCATAGACCATACACGCATAATCAAGTTTGCTGCGGACAAGGGCTCGGTAGAGGCGCAACATGGCAGCGCGATCGGCACCCCATGAAGTGCCCGACAGGACCCGCAAGATGTTAAGCGCCCGCAAAGCCTTGTCTTTAAGCTGGCGCAAGTGTGGAAGCCAAGACAACCTGGAATCGAACACCAGACCCAGGAAACGTGCATGTGGGACAACAGGAATTTGTGCCTGCCCCAAGTACAGGCAAGGATCCGGGTGCAGTGTTCGTTGGCGGCAAAAGTGGATGCACAGTCTTGTCCGGAGAAAACCGAAAAACCATTACTTACCGCCCAGGTCTGGACTTTGTTAATTGCCAGCTGTAGCTGCCGCTCGCAGGTCTGCATGCGAGCTGCCCGAAAGCGCAGGCCGAAGTCATCGACAAACAATGACTGGGGAACAGCAGCTTGCTGAGCAATGGGGTTGATCCCTATAGCAAACAAGACGACACTAAGAACACCTCCTTGAGGCACACCATTCTCCAAGACAAACGGGCGGGAAAGAGTCGCCCCGACACGAACGCGAAAAGAACGGCCTGAGAGGTAAGCAGAAAGCAACAGTGGCATCTGTCCCCTCAAGCCATAGTTATAGAGATTACGGAGAATCCCATAACGCCACGTCGTATCGTACGCCTTCTCCAAGTCAAAGAAAACCTGAACCAGATGATGACGCAGGCGAAAAGCCTCCCTCACATCTGATTCAAGGGCAACTAGATGATCGATATTTGACCGAAACCGTCGAAAGCCACACTGGGACACAGATAAGAATCCCCGTGATTCCAACACCCACACCAACCGCTCACTGACCATCCGTTCCATAAGTTTACAGACA
>JAHWFP010028082.1:0-13575 GCA_023313725.1 Lithobius niger
AAAAAATGAAAACTAAGTTTAAAAAAAAAGAAAAACTAAGTTAAAAAAGAGGAAAACTAGGTTTAAAAAAGAAAACTAAGTTAAAAAAAAAGAAAAACTAAGTTAAAAAAGAGGAAAACTAGGTTAAAAAAAAAGAAAACTAAGTTTAAAAAAAAGGAAAACTAAGTTTAAAAAGAGGAAAACTAAATCCCAATACCCATCGCTAATGTTGTTAGTGGTCCGTGGTGACGCTGATCAACGTGAGCAATTTTTGACAATTCTGAAAAATGAGCAGAACACTTTACCTTTCTTCTCGTCCCAAACAAAATTTTCTCCCTTCGAGTCATTGTGGCAAAATACTGTGGGAGAATCCAGGGTTGAAAGACTTTCGAAAACATGATTAACCTCTTTTAGAAAAGTGTCGTGGTCGGGCAACATTTCGAGCAACCTGAAAAAAAAAAAGCCATGAAGACTTATAGGTTACAAAAGCAGAAAGCCAAAAAGCACTTTAGTAATTAAAAATATAAACAGAGTAGCCATCAAGTGAAGGTGAAACACAAAATCACGTCGTTTCGGTTCCTAGCTGGGAACCGTTTTCAAGTGAGGGGTTTAAATCATGTCAAACAACTTAATAATTAAAAATTAATAAAAATAACAAAAGGGTAGATGGGTCACGGTTATAAACCGTACAATTCCTAAGGATGTAAGGTTCCATACTAAAATTAAAAATTAAAATTAAATAAAAGTCGGCACAATTCCTGCATTTGACCTGTACACTTGGGTGAGTTAGGAGCTGACTTTTGGCACATTCTTTCGAATTGTGCCAACTTTTATTTAATTCTAATTTTTTAATTTTAGCATGGGACCTTACTTCCTTAGGACTTGTAAGGTTTATAACCATGACTCATATGCCCTGCTGTTATTTTATTAATTTTAAACTTTAAAGTTATTTGACATGTTTGAAACCCTTTATTTGAAAACGGTTTTTAGCTTGGAACCGAAACGTCGTGATTTTGTCTTTCACCTACACTTGATGGCTACTCTGTTTATATTTTTGACTTAAAGGTTGGCGTATTGGTGCGATTTAGGTAATCGGAAGAAGTTCCCATGTTTGTACTAAACTAGTGGCCGGACCTTACATGTAAAGTAGTACGCACGACTAGGTTATGCAAAATGGCTGCTGAAAGCGCCGATTCGCGGCTGATTCACCTGTTGCCACTGTCAGTCGGTCGAGGGCGTTAGTTACCAACCCCAAAAACAGTTAGTAAAAGAAGCAACAGCACACAATTAGCACTGAAACTTCGTGCGAGGCGGTGTAATGACTTAAAAATGCAATTCACATCAGTTTTGAAGAAAATAAATATTTGCCATGTAAAACTATGTGAATTTAATTTTTGCGAGCACCTGTGATAACTGTGATGCACCGATAGCTCCCCTGCAGGCACTCGTTGCTGCTTTTCCAAGCTCGTGCAATGCCACACTATAATTTTTCAAGTATGTGTTCAGAAAGTTATGGCATGGAAGCTTACGACGACAATGCGCCAAGAGGCGGGCATTTTTGGCATTAAAATTTGCGACATTGTCAGTTAAGCTACAGCACTTTCTCTCAGAACTAAATACGAAATGTACAAGCCGTCTATAACAATTGCAGAACTTTCCCTATACAGCTTCGACTGTCAGCTATGTCCCAAAATTAAACATACACTCCTAACAGCTCATATAAAGGATCCTAGTTAGTTTTAAATGCCAACCTGCACTACCTATCTTCCAATACTACGGCGATCATGCTACATTCAAAACACCGTAGGAACTCATGTACAAGAATTAATCGGGAAGCCAGTTTTTCGTTTAGTATCAGTTGCGGATATTGCGTTTGAATGATGGCATTGTCTATTATCAGCTCAATAATTAGTAGAATTTTTCGACAATAAATCAAGGTTCCTGAAAACTGAAATTCGTAAAACACAAAAGACGCTAATACAATAAGCTAATAAATATTTTGAAAATCGCCCTACCACACAGTCCGTATTTTTAACGGTTGGAAAAACAATGTTCGTTTTTAACTGCCCTAAATTTTTCATGTTATTGAGTTCTACCACATCGCTTTTTTTTGTTTTTGTCTTAAGTTAGTATAATTTCAAATGACTGTTCATGTTTATAATATTGTACACATGTCAAATTCAGTTTTCGCTTACTAGGATGCTCTCGTTCATCACAGTGAATGCAGACTGGTTAAGAATATTAAAGACAATGTATTCATCAAAAAGTACTCAATTACTCAAGTTTATTCCAAATTCAAAATGGCGTCCCAAAATGGAATTCAAAAAACAGTTTGATGATGTTATGGATATTGGACAAAGGAATAAAATTTTTTTCTTGAGGAGTTGGGTGTCCTCTATTTTTTTTTTGGCAAACCTGTTAAAGTGTTTGACATCATCTGTTTAATAATTCATACTGTCTTTCCGAAGCAAACTTACTTTAATTGTAATGGGTGATTTCCAATAAACTAATCATTTTCCCATAAAAACCAGTACCAATACGAAAATTTGATACAGTATACTCTTTTTTTTCCCCAGTGCGAATCCTGTCTTTCAAAATAGATTAAAAGTCGTTTTCGAACCGTGTTTAAACGTACCAAAAAATCAGTTGAATCAGGTTCTAATTTTTAAATCAGAGTTTTAATCGATTTGAAGTTAAACGTGCACGTAAATTAAAACATACCTTTTCAGTACTTCTGGGTTCTTAACAGTAGGAGGGTACGTCGGAATAAACTGCATGACATCCTTCATTGTCCAAGCTGAATCTCGTTCTGAAAGAGGTATCGAATGGAGACGGGCGAGCAGTTTGGTGACGTGCCTGAGAAAAAATTAAATAGAATATTTAGCGCTGAAGCACTGTGACTAGCAGTTCCCTCCAAATGTACCAAAACAATCTTCATCTAAACCAACGAATACTGGAGACGGTTTGTGGCTTCCAAAACGAAGCAAACACAGCAAAGCTTTTTACAAATGTGTAAAAGAGACGCGAGAATCCAACGATATGGGATGGACTCGGTTTTGAAAAAAATTTAAAATGCATGCCAAGTCCACCACCTCATCTAAGCAGTGATAAAGGAAGCGAGTTCGTTCAGGCGTCGGGAGTTACAGAATTACTGTAAGGAACTTACCACTTGAGTCTACATATTTATCACTCATTGTTTCTGCTCGTAAACTTGCTTTTTTTACCCTTCGTTCCAAACTGTGTCTGTTGAGCGGAAGTTAGTTCACTTTTGATGAGAGTGATGGGTCCAAAGCCATCAGTCACGTCGAGTCGTGATGTCACTTCCGTTCTTTGGGACTCTTCGTTGAGTTTGTTGAGTTCAGATTATAGTTGCAGATTATAGTTGCAGAAGGTCTGAAGGCCTGATGTACCTGCAAATAGCGTGCGCGATGTCTAGTGTGAGCCAAACTGTATCAAATATTCGTTGGTTTTAGATGAGTTCAATTGGTGGCTATCGAACGTATTTTAGTGCCTTTCATGAAGCATTGCACGAAATAACGGTAACGGAGCAATAAAAAGCAAAAGCTACAGTCAGGGGGCTGCCTTGTGCAGTCCTGTGATTACCTGGGGCCCTGACTAGTCGTGTACCTTGCATACACAGAATGTTCGAACTAATTGCGTTGCAGCATTGCCATGGTGACCATCACGATACAGATGCAAGGTGCACTTTTTTTCCATGAGAGACCGATAATCAAAAAATGACACTTCTCTCATAATGGTTAGTATAGGAAACTGCCTGGGCAAAGGTGGGGATCCATAGACAAATTTTCTCCATCTTTATTGGAAATTTATCGAGGAGTATTTCGCCCTAGTGGGCAATTTTTCCTCAATACACGGTTTCAAAACAATTTTTTGCCCCCGAGTATAGTGGAAGGATCCCGAGACGGCCTTTCACTCAGGAGTCTTTGGCTGCACAGCGCAAGTGTAAAATCTGGTCCAACCTGAATAACATGCCGGATGTATCATGGAACACTTCAGTTGGAAGTTAGCTACAGTGCATCAAACTATAATGCTGGAAATAACCTTGGTACCCTTTTTCAAGGTGTAGCCGTTTCTAACTGCGAGTAAAATGCGCCAACTGCAATAATAATAACTAGCTGTACCCCAGCGTAACATACACCGGTTTTGGTGGTTTCCGCTTGTGCAAGCCATCCCCCCCGCACCCCCTGCGTGTCTGGCTGTCTGAATTTGCTCCGTGCAAAGTGCGTTTGCTGTGTGGATATCTTCCCAACCTACATCCCACCTCAACCTAAGAGTATTACATACACTGTAGATAATAATAAAGTTGATTAAACAACTAGGAAGTGGTAAGTATTTGAAAGAGGCGCAAGCCCACTAACACCAACCCCGATCAAGTTAGGGGTTAACGATCTGAGAAGCCAGAGCAAGTTTAGTGGGATTTCTTCTATTGTGTGGAGATGTGTTAAGGTCTCTTCAGAAACCAGCTACGTGAAGCTGAGTTTAGGGTTCACCTGAAGATGGCAGCATTTCCTGCTGGAGAAACACGCCAATTATAAAAGAAGCCTCCTTCAGTAAACACGTTATGTGACGTGAGACAGCTTAAGGTGAACAAAAGTTTGTGTTTAAATTTTCATACTCAACTAGTATAAGTAAATATGCAATGAGGAACTGTCTTGTAACCACGATCGCTGCCTGGGATGAAAATGGGGCAAGAAAACATGCCACTTTATTAGTAGTTTGGTATTACAATAAAATCTTACGGGATTAATTTGTCCGATCGAACACTTTGGGCATTGAGACTTTCTCCGGATAGGTACTTGTAGCAAATCCCATTGTTGAATAAAACTATCAGCTCTGGACCTATACCTGTTGAGTTGATTTCCTAGAATAAAATAAAAATGAATAACAATAAGCCACAAGGCAAAATAATTCACTTAAATTTTAAAAAAATTCAAGCGTGGAACCAGGAGAACGTGATAAAGAAGGAGTTGCGCGTCAACACCACAAGTTGATGAACCTGCGTTTCTTTGTCCTTCATTTCTTCACAGTTGTGAATTCCATGGCGATACCAGCTCTAATGTTTTTTTCTAAACAGCGATGCTGCTTTTTTTTGTACTGCATTATATTCTTAACAGCTCTACCTTCTGAACATTTTTAACCCACGACAGTGTTATCTTGATTCATTACCTAACTCTCACCCCAGAACATAGCTCACTACCGCTAGACGACCGAAAGAACCTGCACACTAGCAGGTAAATACGTAGTAAACTAGCACTTTAGATTGAAATCCTTAATCGTAATTATAGATATCACAACACCCAAATATTTTTAACGAAAATATTTTTTTTTTTTACCAAACGTTTTTGTTTCAAAATACGTAAATTACACGTATACGTTACAAATTAATAATAGCAAGAATTTATAGCGTTGGGGAGAATTTGTAACTCTAAAAGGTCCCTATTGAAATGTCTTAAGAGCCATTCCAATTAGTTCTGTCCGAGTTTTCAGAGGGCGCCACATGTTCCATCTGGTAGTTTTTGCTTATTTTTTAACCCAAATCTAAAGTAAACTAAATTACAACTAAGCTAAACTAAATAATAATTAAATACAAGCTTGTTTCGTTTAGTTTAGCTTAATTTTAGGCTGAAAACTGAGTAGAAATTTTCACATAAAACTAGTGGCGCCCTCTATAAACTTAGACGGAACTAAATTGGAATGGCTCTCACACGTTTCAGAAGGGGTCTCAAGTTACAAATCCTCCTCCCAAACCCTATAAATTCTTGATAATAGTAATACTTCTATTGTATCCGGTCGTTGAATTTAATTTCCGCAATGATAAAAATTAGGTTGTGTAGCACAAGTTTAATACGATCATCGAAACGATTTTTGAAAGGTTTGAGAGTCGGGGCCAATATTTAGGCTCAGAGAGATCGTTCCAAAGCAGAGGCAGCCGCGAGAGGGAAAAAATGTGCCATGCCCATTCACATCTGCAGTGCTGAAATTTTACTTTTAGAGGATGACCACATGTTGCCTTATACGTTTGCAGATGCAGTTCTTCTTTTAATAAAAACTTAATCCCATACCTAAAACATCTACATTTATTAAGTAACCCTTTACCTCCAGAACGAGAATTTCGTCCTTTGGGTCCCATCCTCCAAGTTCCATATCATCTGGTCTAACGTGAATCCTTACAACAATGTTATCGACGGATTGGCCTAATTGTTCATTCCAGCAGCGATACATCTTATTCACAATGCCGCCAGTAAGTGGCTAGAAAAAAAAATAGAAACAAATTTGCCATTATTATCATGATTGGATTTTAGTAAAAATTAAACTAGCAGAAATTGATTCAGGAATAACTTTGTTTGAGAGGTGAGAACTTTGCACTCGGCGAATTCGGTCGCATTCCGTAACTGTGTTGGAAACGCCTGCGGTCTGTGCAACGTGAGGTTCCGTCACTTTGCGTAATGTATAGCCAGGCCCGGACTAGCAGCCCTGGAGTCCAAGTGCCATGACGTTTTAAAAAGGCTCCCAACACAATCCCGGGGGAGGGGGGGGGGTCAGAAATTATACGAGCTTATTTATCGCGGACCGGTCATTATTTATGACCCGGGGGAAGGGCGTGGACAAAATAAAAATGTGACGTCAAATTTTCAATGACACCCCCCTTCAAAACCCTGTCTAACAGCCGTATTCCGTAAACCCACTCAAGTGTGAGTGTGAGAGGGCAAATGTGAGTGCAAACATCTAAGATAAGGGTCAACAATTTTAGTACAGCCACAAAAAGCGAATGTGAGTGTCCTAACATCTGAGGGCATTTCTACAGACGCGATTTGACCCTCACACTCACATTTAGCCCCACTCACACTTGAGTGGATTTCTGGAATACGCCTGAAAATCTTGGCCGCCACACTCAAAGTCCAAAAATGTTATGACTCCCCCCCCCACAAAAGAATGCACTTTTCACACGCGTATTGAGACTATCTGCAGACGATTTCTTGTAGCCAAATTAGGTAAGCAGCACCTTGCACCGACAAGATGCCACTAATTGAAAAGACGAAGCTTAAGGATATATGTTCTATAAAACTCTTATGATTCTTACATCCATGTTGTGTCGACTGTCATACAATCAAGTACGATGAACACATTATTTGCTCGTATACGCCCAGACCCATACCGTAGTCAGCACATGAAAGATGGAAGAAGCTAAGAAACTAGGAGGTAAGGCTGAAAGTATATTGAAAAAACTAAGGCAGTAGTGATACTTACAACTTCAAAACCGGGTAAACACTTACATGATGGAGAAGCTTTAGAAATTTTGACTGCTGGAAGGGTTACGGGGCCCCCCGCCCCCGGGCAAAAAATAATTACTAGACCCTAAAGCCGTCTTTATAATTATCATTTAAGGACAGCTATGGAACGAATGGGGAAGAGACTAGATTTTAAGACCAACCAGGACATTACCACGAGAAAAAAATTCACCAGCAACAGAAATTTTACTTGTATGTAACTATAAAATTTAAAAAGGCTCCCTTACGAATCTACGGTAGGGCCCACGTGCCATTGACATCCTGGCACCATGGCCAGTCCGGGCCTGCAGAGTCAGTCACAATAACCACCAAATTTGAGGTGACTTTCTTCATACACTTCCAGCCAAACTCAAATACACCCAGTACTTCCGCCCACAATTACCTCGTTACGGTGCAGGTGGATGTCCTGTATGTCATTGTCTATGTCCTTTCCGTTGGTTTCATTCTCGTGGTTGCTATGGGAGATAGGGGTAACCAATCAGAAGCTACGTGGAATAGCATTGCTGCTGTTGCGGCAGAGCAAAACGAGTTAGCACTAATCTAGTTCAGAAATGAATCGTTTACCTGCGAGAGAGACAATACTCGCTGAGTCAATATAGCGGTTAACTATGTTTGGATTGTGAGTCGTTTTTCGATGGTTGTCGTGGAGCCATGAAATACACTAGAAACAGACCCGTAGGGACCGGTCTGTCACTAAGGGGGAGGGAAGCGAAGGAAATGGGGGGGTCATGATTTTTTTGGACCCTCTCGAGGGTCGGTTGGTCACACAAAAAACACTAACCAAACTGGAAGTAACAATTATTTTTGGCCCTCAAAAATGACACTTTCCACAGTCAAAATCCCTAAAAAACACCTCAGCTTCTGGGAAAAGGCCGACAAAACCACATGCAATTCCGTCGCTTAAATCACAGCCACAAGATTCTAGTTATTAATTTCTATTGCCAATAAAACTTTGACGGTAACGTTTTTGCAGCAATTTGAGAGATAAAGAAAATCGCTTAGTTGGCAGTGGCCGTTGTTTTGCTGCATGGTGTATTGCGTGCTGTGAGCTGATCTGCTCGGTTGCAGTTTCCTATTCCTATGGTCATCTAGCGCTAGTGACGTACGTATGACGTATAGGCATGTAGCAAACTGCCGCTAGTTCTGCACCACTGCAAAATACAAAAGAAACGCATGGCAATTGTCGCTGAGCCGGACGTTCCGCCTCCTCTGAAATTGGGAGGAGAATTGAACTCTTGATCGATCATGCCGATCGAGAAGTGGTAAAACCCTATTAATATCCTAGCAAAATTTCCCTCTCTGTCGCAAAGCCGTATATTAAGCCTTCCACGAGGTGCAACACGTCGGACATTTTCTCTTATGTAGTAGGTTGGAATGAAAAAATAAAATTTTCGAAGTGTCATAGTGCGGAAATGTAGCCTATTAGCATCACTATCACACACAAATAATGCCATCCTCTTAGGTCGTGTCACGAGGTGCCACATAAAGCCTTTAACAGGCGTATTCCAGAAATTTACTCAAGTGTGAGTGGCGCTAAATGTGAGTGTTAAACGGGACGGAAAGCCAATGGGCTCGAAATTGGTTAACTAAATACAGATGCAAACCTATTTACGTTGCCTTTTGGACTTATATGTCAAACTGCCTGAGCGGGGAATCGAACCCACGACCTCTGAAATCAAAGGCCAAGGTCCTACCGCTTCTGTATTTAGTTAAATGTGAGTGTAAGGGTAAAAACGCATCTATACAAAAACCCTCGGATGTTAGGACACTCACATTTGCTTTTGTGGCTGTACTCAAATTGTTGACCCTTACCTAAGATGTCTGTCCTCCCCAACTCACACTTGAGTGGATTTCTGGAATACGGCTGTAAGTTTATCATTGTACGTCAGAAACCACCTAAACAATGCTGTATTTAAAAGGAATTTCATTTTTGTTCGAAATTATGGGTATATAATTTAACATCAAAGATAGGCCAAAATAGCCATTTCTGCCTATTTTGGCCCATAACCTAATTACCATTATTCTGCAAAAAAAATAATTCCTTGAAATTGTCGGTACCTTTTATGTTTCTGATACTATCGACCGAGATAATGTTTTAAAACCAATCAAATCATATATATTTTTTCGCCTTTTTCGCCGTTCTGGCCATTGACGTACAATGTTAAAATAATTGAAGGCTTTTATGCCAACCCAAGACATGACTACCTCAGATTAAGTAATGAAATCTTTTGTGTGATACTGAAAGGCACGTTTTCCGCGCTACGATATTTCGAACTTTGAAAATTTTTCTTTCCACCATATTAATAAGCAGTGGTTGTTCCGGTGAAGTTTAATTCCTCAGGTCCCCGACGACTAAGCAGTTTTGGTATCAATGTCGCTCATTAGCCGAGCGATTAATGTAATGGGCTGAAGACGTCCCCTTCACCCCCACTCCCCCCCCCCCCCCCCCCTCCCAATCTCGCCCAAGAAGTAAATGCTTTTGGAATCAACGTTGCAGTGCATTTGCATTTTTTTTTGTTGTAAACAAAATTTAGTATGTTTTGATCCCCATCATCCCCTAATTGCGGGACTGCTCCGCCTTAAAAAAAAACAAAAAAAACCGACGACAGTTAAAAGCAAGGTAAAACTCGCAACTTTCACACCAAAAAATTTCTTACTGTCCTCAATTACTTCAATAATAAGTATACAAACTCCCTGAAGTTTGTTTATTTGTTTTTATTTATTTACATTTATTTATATGATTTTATTTATTGGTTCACTTGACATCCTATACTGTAGATTCATTCCTTTCATACTACATCAATCAGTTTGCGAAGTGCTTAAATAAATAAACAAACCAATAACTAAATAAATTCAGTAAAGGTGGTATTAACCGAGGTAGTTTTGCTTTCCGTCTCGTAAAAAAATAGAATCTAAGAATATCAAAATTACTTGGCTGAGCGAGAGAGGTGCTGCTACGTGTTTTCCACTGTGTTGTAAATAAAATTTTATTCCGAATATTTTTCTTAACCACGTCAGTTACATGATTTCCACCGTCTGCCACACTTTTGATTTCAGCTCTGTGGTCCAAATAAGAATTATGCCCTACGCTCCACCTATGATTTCTGCCCTGTGCTCGGCGTACGAATCCAACGTTGATCTTTACGAGCACGCTTGCTGCTTCCACGTTTAGGATCCGATATATAAATGAATCGACCATTTTTTTTTTTCAAAACGTTTGAAATTGGTAGCAATCGTGTTTTTTTTTTGCCTTTTGTAATTATTTTTTATTCTTCATATTGAGAGATATGCAGTATTGTGTATTATAAGAAATGGCTCTGGCTTTTTCATCTAGGGGCCATTTGCCTTATATGTTGGGCTCCCTAATAGATTCTACTAAAAATCGGCTTAGCCAACCAAAGGTAAACGCAAATATCTCCACAAATATTTTGGGTAGGAATTTCATATACGATCACATCAATTTCATTCCCCAAAGCTCCCAGGTCATAAAATTTCCACCAAGTTAAAACAAAACTACGAACGCCATCGTGTCCCGAACAAACAAACACACAAACACACACACAAACTGCAACTACAGTCGTGTATTCGACCTTGCTCGCTTCGCTGGCTCAGCTAAAAATTACCTTCATCCTCACTAAATTCTCCTTCCATTCCGTTTTGATCCTGACAACAAGCTTCCGAATTTGATCCTCGATATTTTCACCTGCAATGGTGACATCGATAGTCGGCGTTTTCCATCGTGGACTAGCGGCGTCAGTCATATTTCTTGGCGTGCGCAACCAAGTTTAGATTCCACTACAACCTTTCAAGGTCAGATGAGAGAAAAGAGTATGAATTGATGTTTTTGCCTGTACGATCCAGTAAATAGAAAAGAAAAAAATAAAGATTGCTAGACTAGTTCGTTTGTAAAGGTTTCAATTCACTACGAACACTCCCACTCAGGGAATTCTGGGTAGACATTTACTTTTGACTAATACCGTTAGTGCAGTCCTTCGTATTTATCTGATAACGTAATTTTCAATTAAAGATAAGAACTTAGCAGGAAGACGAGTCGTGTGTTCGTAAAGATCAGCCAAATTACAGTTTGGTGAGCAACGTCGTTACATACCTACAAAAAAAATGCAGCCAGCCCGTTCGTGTGTTGGCAGTGTGTTCGAAAGATGGGCTTAGCTCGATTTGCTTAGCTCGATTTATTTGCATAAATTCTGACGCCTGACGTCCAATTATTATTTCATATAGTCAACATCTGTGTGCTATAATTTAGGCTGACAGCCAAAAAAATCAGACGTTTGCTTCGGTTGCTCTCAAGATCTGTCATAGTTTAGCAAACTTGAGTTTAGCAATCGACGTTAAATTTATTTTAAAAAGCAAACTTGAGCGGTATCTCGTCAATCTGCTGATGTTTGAACAGTCAAGCTGCGCCTAAAGATAACCTCAAGATTGCGCCGTTATCAGCTTTTCGTCTCAACAAGTCTTTCGCAATTTAATGCAAGAACACAACCGTGATCTGTGAAGCATGGTTTTGTATGGCATGTATAATGGCATGTAGTGTTAAAAAATGTGCAGGCAAAGGCTATTTTTTGCAATGAACTGTAGTGGTGGGGGATTCCTCTCCCCCCGACCCCCAAAAAAGAAAAGGTTGTACGATTTTTGTGCGTGGCGGGAAGATCAGTCTACCTATTGCGTAGGGTAAATTAGTTGGTATTTGTATAGCGACCGTCGGTGATGTGGAGGAATCGTACCGCACCGACCTCGCTTGCTAGCCTATGGAAGCTTGGTTCACAAAAACCAAGCTTCATAAAGTACGATATGGTTCGACCGCAACACGCTTTGAAATATTTAGTGCGAAATCATCAAGAATCTAGGAATTAAAACGCGGGTTTCTATTGCCTTATCGAAAATTTACAGGTATAGTGGACATTTTCGCGCCGGTAACTAGACACAACTATTTTGACAATACGCACGGAAATTATGATGAATTAAAAAATGGAATATTTGAGAGAAAATGTAAATAAGTCATAATACCGATCTAAAAAAATGAATTTCGGAAAACGAGAAAAAAAAAACATTATATCCCTTATAACTATATATATATATATATATAACTCTTTAACAATTTGCAAAAAAAAAAAAAAAAGAAAAACAGAAATTGACCAATATTAGCAGGAGCGTACGGAATTTGGAATTTTCGTAAGCTTGCTTTCTTCCGGTATTGATTCAATTTAATTTAATTTATTTAATACTGTTGTTTTCTTTTGTCATCTCCAACTGTAAATTGTCTGTTGTAAATGTTAAATTGTTGACCCACACACACACAAGCTAATTTCAAGCCAAAACTCAAATTATTTTGTGGTTACGGAGAGGATGTAGAATACAGTAGCCTCCTGGCAGGCATTGAACCACAATGCATGTACATAAAATCTATTTAATTTTCGGAAAAACGCTTCACATATTTTTCTTGGTCACAAGATCCATGGTCGATTGGGTGTATCCAATATGGCGTGAGTATCAAGGCCAGGCTTTTGTCAGTCCTTCATTGTCATTTTTAATATTTTTTTTTTAAATAATTGTGACCAAGGAAAATATGTGAAGCGTTTTTCCGAAAATTAAATAGATTTTATGTACATGCATTGTGGTCCAATGCCTGCCAGGAGGCTACTGTATTCTACATCTAATTTCAAGCTTCGTTTCAAACTGCATTTTCATTGAAGATAATAAAATAATCTAAGTTTTTACATAAAGACTACGTAGTATACATCTGAATGAGATTCTGAAGAGTGCTAAGTAAGGTTCATCATCGAGGTGAAGCCAGTTACAAATAGTGTTGTGATGGGTGCTATTTAGTGATGACTACTGAATCAATGAACTTCTGCAAACTAATGGAAGTGGAGGGCACATCCTTCGAAGGGTTCGACAAAGTCAAAAAACTGTACCAGATTTGTAAATTTGTAAATCTTTCAACGACTTTACGGAGATTTACGGATTTGCTGGGGTGGTATTAAAGATTTACAAAAGATTTAAGTAAGATTTAATGATTTACATGAAGTTTTGCAAGATTTACACGGATTTCCAGAAGATTTAAAGAATTACATAAAGTTTTGCAGATTTACACAGATGAGATTTGCAGATTTGCTGGAGTTTATAGATTTACCTAAAGATTTAATAAGTAAGATTTAATGATTTACATGAGGTTTTTCCAAAACTTGTACGGATTCGTAGAAGATAAAAAGAATTTGCATAAAGATTTACGTGAAGATTTGCTAGGATTTAAAGATTTACAAAAGAT
>JAHWFP010028084.1:0-28378 GCA_023313725.1 Lithobius niger
TGTTTCTTAGCTGCTCACACTGGTGGCTCAACTTTGTTTCTTAGCTGCTCACACTGGTGGCTCAATTTTGTTTCTTAGCTGATCACACTGATGGCTCCACTGTGTTTCTTAGCTGCTCACACTGGTGGCGCCACTGTGTTTCTTCTTTTATTACCCATATTTACATTTCGTTATCATTATTTATATTTCCCGCCTCTAAACAATCACTATGTTCCTAATAACTACTCAAGATAGCAACAGTTGCGTTGAACAAAAAAAAATATATAAATCGAAGCCTACGCTTAACATTTTGAAATCAGACATTTTAAAAGTGCATGGATACACTCAGCAACGTAGTAAGGTCACCGGCGGCCCTTGGCAAAAATTTTAACTGAGCCCCCCCCCCCCCCCCTCTCCCTCCCGGCAATGGCATTCACTATGATTTTTTTATTATTATGATGCATTTATTATGATTTATTTTAAAGTTTTGAGCGGTATGATTTCGATACTAATCTACGAATCGCTCCTTAGCCCATTTTGAAAATTCGACAACCTAAAGCGTGGTGGCTTTATTTTCTCCTTTAGCTAGCCGAAGTTAGACGAGGCTCCATGCCAGGTGAGGCCCAAGACAATTCGTCTCCTTTGCCCTCCGACTTTCTACGGCCCTGATGGACACACTCGAACCATAAACGGTGCCTTTGTTAAATTTAGGATCGTAAAGACCGAACGGACGCGCAAACAAACGCACGAACAAACAAACAAAGTGGGCACGACCTCACGCGAGGCGTTCGACGACAACTGTTTTATGGTACAGTACGTTCCGTTTATAGAATGCCGTATAAAATGTTACAAAAAAAAAAAGAAGAAAAAGAAAGAAAATGGGAAGGAAGCCAGAATAAAGGCGTAAAAATTCCCTTACGACAAAACTCGTAAAAGAAAATGCGGTAAAAGTAGCTGAAAATGGCCGATCGTCAGCTCAGATGATGTTCATTCAAGTTTTCCATCGAGTCCCTCGCTCAAGTCAAATCACAGTGTTTTAGAAAGGTTGCGTTACGTCACATGCACGCATCTGCCTGGCTGTCAGTCCCGTTCCAGCGCTCGGGATGGAAAAGGAGTTTGGGAAAAGCTTTCATGACGAGCCGAAGTCAGTCAATGGCCCACTTTCCGACTGATTCACTATCTCGGCAACAAGAAAAAGGAAGAGGGAGAAAAAAAAAACGAAAAAAAAAAGGAAAGCGGAAAAAGGGAAGGAAAAAAATCCATTCAGGGTCAGGAGGTCTAAAGCGCAGAGGCATGGCACGCACTAGGTAGCACAACCCACACCCAGGCAGGCCACTCCCAAACATTACGTTCAACATTTCTCCACAAATCGGCACACAGCAAACGTTAAAGGTACACCCTGCTACCTTGTAACAACCACGCGCCGATCGCCACATGCGCATGGTACCATCGCAGCGTTTCGCGAGAATCTGCGCGAGGAACGCAGCTACTATCTGAGTTGGCATTGGGCATAGAAGACGAAACAGAATGAATGCAAAAATTGGGTCGGCGCAAGCCGGAATGATTTTTCGTATTTTAACATCTCACTTTATTAATTTTTAGGCTAGTATCTTATAATTTTTCTTCGGCAATCTATTGGCAAAAATAATTTTAATTTTTACCACGTTAGTCCTTTAGATTTTTGATCTCATGGTAATTATTAGCAAACGATTACAAATTACTACAACATACACAGATGAAACGTCAAGGCTGTTGTAAGAGCGCATAGGAGGGATGATTTAATCGCAGGACGGATATAACTATAGTTCCCAATATTCAACAGAAAATCTCCAAGATGCCACATTTTAAAACGGATTTTTAGCAAGGAATTGACTAACGGTAAGTAAATAGAACTTTGGGGCCGTATACTTGATGTGCAGAATCGAGAATGGTGCTGGGAGGAAAGTGCCTTTAATTGTTTAAACCAACCACTGCAACCAGCTAGCTGACAGTCTCGTCCTGTGATAGGCTGCTAGGACATGTTTATGTAACGATCTAGCAACCGTAACATCGCTGCTAGGAAACTGAAATCTGACAATCAAACATGGAGTCGTTTTTAGATCCACATTTACGTATTTCCAGGCTATTGAGGTTAGAGTGTTCCATGTCTTTGATAACGTCATGGGAGAGGTTGAACTTGGTTTTGTGTTTCGTCCTATGTAGAGGCCTTAACAAAGGAGGGAGGGATGTTTCAGCGATGTTTTTCCTGGCCTAAAGCTCGATATTTAAGCTACTTTGAAGTGTGTTATAGCTCATATAAAAACACTGGAGTTTAAAAACGTTTACTAACGTTATGTATTTATTAATAAAAGTTAATTGTGTCTAGCAAACTGGACACAATTAATATCTACATAAATTGCTGAATTTCAACTAAATATGGCAATTCGGAAGACTCAACTACAATCCCTTGCGCGCTGGGGATATTTAAGTTGGAATTCTTTGTTGAATGCCTCTTGTAGGATCGGCCATAATTTCATAAAAGCTGATAAAACCGATAAATTGTTTCTGCATAAACAATGTTTATTCTGGGCGTATTAATTCTGCCTGTATTAAATCTGGCAGTATAAAAATGTTAGAATTAATATTAGCAGATTTAAGTAGCCTAATTAACTTTCGATAAAAAAATTATACCACGGCTGTGACGTCACGCTAACTCAACGCCATGACAAATTTCCGTTGGTTAAATCCCGTTAACCAACACCGGAAGTGTGCGTCATCGCAAAAAGTGTGGGTTATCAAGTTACCGCACACTTTTGCCGATAACCCACACTTTTGCCAATAACCCATACTTTTGACACTTCCGGATCACGCGACCGGGAACGCACACACCAACGACCAAATACATCGTGAAAAAAAATCGTAACGCAATAAAAACGTACAAAACTTAATTACTTAAAAGGAATGATATCCCATCCCTGCAAACTCTTATACGTCTGGCCAATATCTAAGCCATTCACGCTGCGTTAACTCCCCCCTCCCCCTCCCTCCACAAACTAAAATGCAATGACCTTCATTCATACCGCTACCCTATTAACTAGTTTTTAAACAATTCTCAAACTACAAAAGCTCAAAATCAATTACATACCTTCCCAGAATGTCATCCTATCCCTGCAGCCTTTTATCGAAGTTATTTGCATGTTATTTAGGTATTTGCATGTCTCGCGGCCAAATCATCGCAGCCGTGGTTTAAAAATCGATAACCAATAACTATTATTTGTACCTTCACTGAAGACAGTTAAATGAGAGTTTGTTGAATTTATACAAACTCTCGTATTGATTTTAAGGATTATTAATGTTCTACGAAAATATAAAAATAGTTGCTGCGAAATTAAGTATTTTGCAAATTAAGTATTTTGTCAAGTTTATCAATCTGTACATTGTTTACAAACCGTTTAAATATGTGGTGTTGTTACATTTGTACAGACACCTGGCAAGGACAGAAAACTAAACTTTTTCTAACTTACGGCTTGCATATATTTACACATTTCTTGCTGATTTGGCTTTTGTCGTTTCCAGAATTTGGATTAAAATTCAACTTTCTTTCCTGCCTCAAATAAGTAGCAGTCAAGATGAAGTAGCACTTCTAAAATCCTGACCCAAAGCAATAATCAAAGAATTATCAAGTGATTTTGGGTCTGATATAGGCATGATGTCAGTTCTAGTACTAGTAATTTAAGTAATTTAAATAAGGCTTCAACTGTAGGTCTTTTACGATTTTTTGAGAAAACTTTAAAGAAATTTTTGCGGAATTCGAATCGGGTTTATTGGCTTGTTCCCTTGACTTCGAACGAGCTGACAGTTGAAGTCAAGAGACCAAGCCAATAAACCCGAATCGAATCGTTATTCTACATGACAAGCTGACAAACAAACAAGTTAACCGCGAGAAGGGTGTGATGGGGGGTCTTCTCACAAAAACACAACAGAAAAGAAGGAAAACAATCAGAATGAATGCCATTCGTAATCCTTCCACACTCAGAAAGGCAAGAACATGCATAAGTTTAAAGGCACAAATGGTAAATCAGTGTATGGTCAATCATGGTGAATCACGGTAAATCAGTTCGAGGTCATTGTGGCTGAGCGGTGAGAGAGCTCAGCCTGGTTGCTGGAGGTTTGCGGATCTGGAGGAACCCCTGGAAAGGGGACCTTGGCAAAGTCCCCACCAGGACTGCCGGCCAGGAGCGCCTGAGAGGCCACCATGCTCCTTCAGCAGCTATGGGAAATATTCTGGACAATTCTAGACAACCTTCGGCCCCTACTATGATCGGAGGGTTTCCCGGTTCAAATCCCCGGGTTGGCTCCTCCCTTTATCAGATATTTCTTCTTGTCAAAAAGTCTGGTAATGTTCAAAATTGAGCCGGTTCAGCCACACGAGCATTAAATTGCTTTGACTGACTTAAGGCACAGAAGATACTAATTTCTAAACAAAAAAAGTTACAAATTCACCATGCAGCACGAAACAGAAAAGGTGTCAAACGCAACAAAAAAGGAAGAGACACATTCCAATAGTGCAGCGTCAAGTGACGTCATATTGACTACGAGACACCATTTGGAGGCAATAGCTACAAGGTGCACTAGATTAAAATGTAACGGAAAAAAACGGCACTTCTAGTCAAGACAGTGCTTCGAGAGCGGATTTCTTAGGCTTAAAAGAAAGTTGTTTTCTCCAACAACAAAATTCACGCGTTATAGGTTTAAGAAATCCAGTCTAATTGACTTCAGTAAGACGACATTCTTTTCGCCCTCCAGTGCTCTTTGCAGCTAACCCAGTTACTGGCTCCACCATAGAGTTATACACAATAATACTACGTTGTGTCACTGCCCTATAGAAGTGGGAGCGTATATAGAACCTCAAAACAAATGCCGACTGAGAAAGCACCAGAGAAACAAGCAATGGTTTCAAAAGGCAAGGAAATGTTCAAGAAAGATGTTGGCATAGTGAGGCAAGAACCACTGCAAACAATTAGAAGGCCAAAAACACGAGAAAAAGGAAAAGGGGGAAATGGAAAAAAGGTGGATGAATGCGCTGGGGAGAGAAGTAGGAAGGGGGACCAAGAAAACGGAAAGGAAGAATTACAAAAAAAATAGTGAAGAAACAGAAACAGGGCAGGGTAGGGTAGCTCTGGAACAAATCAGCCTAAAAAGCGACATTTCAGATGTGTATGCGGGAGAATGCCGACTACAGTTTTCCATTAATTCACTGCATTGGGAACGTCAGCCTTAAAAACATTAATCAGACGGTCGACATTGCTCGTAATAGCCAGGGATTCAAGAAACTTGCGAACGGGGCTCCGTTTCTTTTCTTATGTGATATTCTTGAGTTTAGACCTTCTATCTTTTTTGCCACTGTGCTCGCTATGGCGGATTTTTTTCTCGAACCATTTCCTGCCCCTTCAGCTCAGTACTGGTTACCCTGGTGCTTTCTCGGTGGGCAGTTGTTCAGCGCGGTTTATGTCGTCTTTTCCGGTGAACTATATTACTGCAGCCCTGTCCTGTTTTTGTTTCTTCACTAATGGGATCGTTTTTTTCCCCTCCGTTTCTTTGGGTCAATCTCCTCTCTCCCCCACCTGATCCATCCATTACCCTCTCCCCTCCGCTTTCCCCTTTTTCTTGTGTTTTGGCCTTCTTATTGTTTGTACCATCGTGCTTTCAGTAACTTCCTAAAGCACCGAACAGAACGAACCAAACGCACCACTGTTGGTGGCAGTTCAGCTGATTTCCTATTATAGCCGTGTTGATTTAGCTTGCTTACGTCAACTATCGTCAGCGATTAGCCTAGTCTGTTTCCGGCAAAACTGTTACCTCGCGCATGCTCAAAAGCTCCACCAATGGCAATCACTCCAAACCACCTCCTCGAGATGGTTTGCAATTCGGCATTGCTCGTGCCTGGTCAAATCTATTAGCCTAACCTGGTCCAATCAATTAACCACGTCTGGTCACGTTAAAGGTATGACGTAACGAGTGCTCTGTTAAGCTTGTTGATTTTGCTGAGCTGTGATTGCAGTTTCGGAAGGTATTAAACGGCTGAGCAACATCACTGCGCACGCGAGACGTCAAGTTTGGAGCCAAACTGTCTCTAACAGTGGTGCGTTCTGTTCGCTCTGTTTGGTCGTTTAGGAAGGTACTGACTGACTTTTCCCTGCCCTTTGAACTCAATGTCCGTTTCTCTGGCGCTTTCTCGGTGGGCAGTTCTTTTGAAGTTCTCCGCTCATCACTTCTATGGGCGTAGAAGAGTGCGTCTCTTCCGTTTTCCGGTTTTGTTACGTTTGGGAGCTTTTCTGTTTTGTGCTGCCTAGCAACTTGATGAGTTTGTGACCGATTTAAGATTATTTTGTATCTTTAAACTTAACCATTTTTTTTTTTTTTTTTTGCCTTTCTGAATGTTTGTGGATTATAAAGGGTGTTTTCTGACCGTTTTTCATTCTGTTCAGTTGTGTTTTTTTGCGAGAAGATAGCTCCAAGCACCACAACCTACTTTGGGCCGAAATATTGTGTGCTATATATGTCAATAAACCAGTGCACCCGCAAGGATCACGAGTCGGATTTGTGTGTGGTTTTTTTCAGCGAAAACCGTAGGTTTTTTTTTGCCTCTGGAGAATTATAAAGTTCCGCCCATACTTTCGCGAGTTTCTCAATTTTCTCGGATTTAATGTGGTTTTAGCAAATTATTTCGATAATTACGAAGTTCCTAAAAATTCGTCAAATTCAGGCATTTTAATAGTTTTAAACGTATTTCCACTTTTTTTTACAAATTCGTCCCGTGTTTACATTATTTCAACACGTTCCATGGAGCTTCCTTAGAGCACCGACAATAAGATCAAACGCTGCCCGTTGCTAATGGCAACCGAATAACGCGCGCCGCCATCTTGTAACGGAGGTAAACATTCGCGTTTGAAGCAAGCAGACGACGTTTGGTTGGTTTAGCTTCGCCTGACTCGTTTACGAATGGCTGAATTGCTGGAAATCGAAAAAAAGGACGATCCCATCTGCACCCGTTCATCGCCGCAACCCAAAATCCTACTTATTGTAAACCATTTTCATGAAAAAAAAAAAAACATGGCATCAGCGCTGATCGCATGTCAAACGAACATAACAAAATGGCGGCAGGGTGATCTTTTTTCCCCCTCCACTACAACGGGCCAAGCCAGGTATCCAAGGTCACGTGATGACAGTGCCGCAGCGACTGTGACGTCTATTGATACGGCTCTACTGAGTCTTTGCAGGAGTAGCATTAAAGGGGTGCCGTAGGATTCGACGCCAGAGACTTAATATTAAAACTACTTCACATAATATATTTACCATTCTGGACTACGAACAAGTGAAAATATATCATTCGTGCGATATAGATCAAGTACGCGGCAAACTCAAAAGCAGGGTTGGAAATACTCGTGATTATTTTTATTATAATCAGATTTTAGTAGCATGTAAGATTACAACAATGCCTGATTATAAAGTTGGTAGAGTTTGCTCAACTGCTTGCTTGCTACTGCCAAGATGCCAATACCAACAGTTGAAAACGTGTTTACCGAATACCGAGTGTAAATTTCAATACAGTATTAGCATGCACGCTGCAGTAACTGTTATACAGTAATACTGTAATACTGTAATACTGTTATACAGTAATACAGTACGTATTACTTGGTAAAAAATGAAGGCCGTGTCTCAGTATGGCTCAGCGGTAGGACCTCGGCCTTTGGTTTCAAAGGTCAAGGGTTCGATTCCCCGGTCATTGTCGCTGCTCTGTAAGATTGTGGTTTACGATTTATCCGGATTGTCAGAAAGATCTGGGAGAGATCTCTGGTTTAAAGCGGTGCTATCTATGTCTGACCCAGAGGCATCACTTTCTGGCGTGGTGTGCCAAACAGATGCTGTTCTTCTAACAACAAAGACCGGTTGCAGTTTCAAGCGAAAGAAGTGTTTACTTGTGGCAAAGACAGAAGCTGGATTATAAAAATAAAAAAAATGTATCAAAGGGGGAAGATGAAGAAGTGCAAAAAACTGTGGGGGGAAAAAGGGTAATAAACGAAGAAGAAGAAGAATTAAAAATAAGGAAGTGAGAAACAAGTTTGGAAGGGTAAAAAATAGGGTAGCTCTTCCTTCCTTCCTGGTGGTTCTGTTTTTTTTTTTTTTATTATTTATTTTTTTTTTTATGCTGTTACAATTTTTTTCTGCTTGCACTAAGTCAATGAAATACGCCTACAATAAATTCATATCCAAACCAGGCCTCGTTAGTTTTCATATGCCTTTTTTTCCCGTTTTGTCTTTTCTTATTTTTTTGGACTGCAAGAATGTTGTGCTGGGATTTTTTTTTGTCGTGTGTGTGTGTGGGTGTGAGTGAACTTATATATATATATATATTTAAAAAAAATAGTTTCAGATTCTCTCCTTCAACCTTTGTAGCATCTTATTTTGCAAACATGCCCGTTTCTTTTGCAGTAACGCGTTGTTGTTTTTTTTTAAAGGAAAGCGGGGAAACAAGCCAAAGCGAAAATGATGCGCAAGAAATAACGTAGTACGGTAAGCCACTTTTATGAACTTGGTTTCATCAGTGCGGTGTGACTGGGATTCGAACTGGCAATCCAATCCGTCCCCAGATCACTGATATAATGCCTTTATCGAATGAGCGGTCGTATCGATCAAGGCTCATTAAAAATGTTTACCTACTGTTTGGTTGTGCCGTAGAAATATTTTATTAGGCTAATGTTGGTAGCATTTCACTTCGCCTAACTGTCGTGTTTTCGATTGGTTGGCAGTACAGATTGTTGCAAGTGGAGAATATCCTCCGTGATCATTTATGTTATGTTTATTGAGCCAATACTGCCTATGCATGCCACGCGCTCATTACGAACGTATAGCCTACTTAACCTAACTTACACTACTCCGAAATAAACAATACTACACCGATTTTCCGACACCGTTTATTCCCCGGATCAGTCATTCTCCGCTTGCAACAATCAGTTCTTCCAACAATAAAAAATACGATAGCTATACTACTTTATAGGGGTGGCACGATACAAAATGCTTTTAGCCCGATAAAACTTTTTAAATTATCGCGATAATCGATAATATCTCGATAAAACAAATTTTGAGACTATAGAATAACTATTAAAAAAATAAAACATTAATTAAAAAAAAAAAAAACCTTGGCTGAAGCCTACAGTGCAACCTTCACAAATGTGAATTGTGTGGCACTCGCCATTTGGCCAGCAGACATGAAAGTGCAACTGCCATTGTACATTACTGCCTCACCATGTAGAAACAATCTTGCAGTTGTGCTGAGCTACTTGATGCTTAAATATTGTTTTGCATTAAACTAACTCTCCAACCATCTAAAGTGGCTAGCAACAGTATTACACACTTGGTTGGACAGCCCTTGCAATTCCGCACGCAAACCACTTGTTTCTAGCCATTACGGTTTCCGAGATATGACAATTCGGGGTTTGCACTAGATAATTCGATAAATCAGAAAAAGTGCGACACGATAATCGACGAAAGTTTTTATCACGATATTATCGATTATCGTGCCATCCCTACTACTTTACTTCATTAGAGTCTAAATAGCACGAGCCGTAAACTCTACACTACACACCTAAAATTATAACTTAAAACTAACCTACCGTAAGCGTCTTTATACACCCAGTACAGCACCGAAACCAACACCCAACAATACACTGTCCCGGCCGCAGATCCTGGGATCGAGTTAAGTCCCTCAACCTATCACATCCACGTTGACAACCATGACAATCAACCATGGGTTGGTACAATAGCAAAATCAGACAATGTGGCACCATGGTGGTAGTAGTTCTTACAGTCGCTATGGTCGCAACGTAACATCATAGAAGGATTACTAGTGCAGATACCGCTCACCGCTTGACAAGGACAACCCCCCCCCCCTCCCACCCTCCTAAGCGCAGACAACATGATGCTGGAAATCGTGGCTTAACCGGCCCACATTAGAGTTCAAAGGTGCCAGCGAACTGCCAGAATAATTCGTTGTTTTACAAACCTCATATGACAAAGGGTTTCAAAGGGTTTAACGAGCGTTAACCACTCCTGGTCATATGACAACTGTTAGCCAACACAATACGGCACCTTCACGAAATTCGCTCTCCCTCGATCTCCCTATTGTTGTTTGCCAGCCCATTTTTAAGCTGCCTGATCGCAACGTACGGTGGCTTATTGGGACACAACAACTCTTTTCTACACAAAAAAAAAAAAAAAAAAAACTCATGAAACCGGAACATGATGGTTTCAAGACGGAACAAACTGGTGTGGGTTCAGTTTACCGTATATCATTCTAGGTTGTTTTGTGTCTTATCCGGTGTTGGAACGGCGAAGTTCCGGTTTCTTGAAAGTTGCGTGTGGGTGTAGAAAAAAGTTGTTGTTTGTCCCAATGAGCCACCGTAGTAACACACGCGTTTCTTCCCGTCTGCCCTCCAACCTCATTCCCTCGTTACATTTACATGGCACTTGCTGAATGTTGCTTTCTGTATGAATGTGCGTTGTACGCCTCCCGTAAGGAAGTGAGTATGTATATTTGGTCTAAGGTGGCACAAGCCTCACAACACAGTAGCACAAAAAGATTGGGTGTTGTTTCATTTACACAAACCCATACGAGAACTAGCCTACGTGCACGCTTTTCAACCAAGGCAAGCAGAGAAATGGCCTGTCGTAAGTTGACAGTATGTGGTCCGCCACTTTCCTAAAGCAATACACCACGATGGCTCTGTTCCCCGACGTGGGGCGTGGAAAAATTCTCTTCCCGACAGATCTTGGAACGGAACGAACTATTGGCTTGTGGGTTCCCGCGCCAGCTTTGCATATAAACTTATACGTATCAATAAGCATATGGACGCGGGTCGGTATAGTAGCAACTCACGTCTATTAATGAATGGCGGAGACTGTTTATTTGTTCAATTGTATTGATTACTTGGCGCTGTTACTCCCCGAGTAGCATTTTCTTTTTTATGTCTTCGCTGAAGCTGGTTGAGAGAGCAATATTTTGTCTTGCTCACTGGGCGATTTTTTTTTTTTTTGGTTGAGTGGTGTGGGGTGGGGGGAGGAGGGGGGAGAGGCGCTAGTTAATGTTAGTGTTTAAAAAAAATTAATAAAAGTTACCATAGTTTTACCCATGGCATCGTCTCCAAATGGTGAAGCCATCTTCACGAAATTGAAGTTCGTCAAAAGGAACCCAATTTTTAGGCGTAGGATTTCACTACTGTGTAACGTACTTTCTTTTTTCAATTACATAATTTGAAATGTAAAATTAAATCATATGTATACTCTATTTTCTTTATTACAGTAGCGAGGAACCAAAATGAACGAAATAGAACCTTGACTACGCATTCGTGCCAAACGCAGTCAAGATAGTCACTTATAATTTATACTGTGACGTATACATAGTAAGGAGAAATTGTAAGCGATGATTACTTTTTAATCGAAATTATTGTTATTTTATCAGTCACGGATAATTCTTAATTCTGAATAGGGTGTAGTAAGTAAACAGAAGTCAACCTTTTTGATTTGTAACAAACGGGGAGAAAAAAAAACCAAATTGCTACTTCTACTATAGTTTGTTACACATTATGTTTGCAGGAAACTGCTACATGACACCACGTTTCGTTCTAATACGAGTGCAAAAAGACAGGTAAATATCCCACTCGTAAACTCCAGTAACTGTATAGAGTCTACAAGTATAATATAATATAATATAATGATTTAACCAGCAATGGTGGTATGGTGATTGGAAGGGTTTGGGAACCACTAACACCAATACCAAAGTTAAGGGTATGTAAATGACAACAGTACGACAGGGCCTAGACTCCCGTGTAGAGAAGCCCACCCGTGGTCAACACTTAATACTCACGCAGGAGGAACTTAGAAAGGGGCAAGGTCCTTAAGCACCGTCGAAAACCACTAACCGTGGTGGCAGAAACAGCCTCTTCAGTAAGAGAATTCCACGCCGATACGACCCGCAGGGCAAAGAAGTGCCGTCTACAATCAAGTCGAGAATCTAGATGACGAAGTTTAAGTGAATGACCCCTTGTAGAAGATGAGAGGCTAAGATCAAAAAACGGGAGATCAATCGTAAGGAGACCCTTAAGGATTTTAAAGGTTAATATCAGATCTGCCCAAAGCCGACGCAATTCGAGAGGTTCTAACTTAGTCCTTAGCAGTCGTTCACCAGCAGAAAGGCCACGTAGGGATGGTATGCTTCTAGTAAAACAGCGTTGAACTGCTTCCAGTCGATCAATATCAGACAGTAAATATGGAGACCATACTGGACTGGCATACTCCAGCAGTGGCCGCACAAAGACTTTATACGCCCACACCTTCGTGCCAACATTGCCAGAGGTAAAGCAGCGTTTTACGATTGCAAGACGCCTGAATGCAAAGGCAGAGATTTTCCGGCAATGGACAGTTGATTTAAGGTCAGCTGTGAACCACACTCCCAGGTCGCGAACCTCCGTAACCTCGTTCAGGCGCTTGTTTTCATAGAAATAAGGGAACAATGGATTTTGACGTCCAATATGAAAAGAAGAGCATTTCGATTCAGCAACCGGAAGTTGCCAGGTTACTGACCAGTTTGATATTTGGCTAATTGCAGATGAGAGTTCCAATCCGTCATTTAGCGAGATGATAGTATGACCTAGTTTAAGATCGTCAGCAAATTTAAAATTTTGAATCGACGAATTTGTACAGGTAAGATCGTTCACATAGATTACAAACAGTAAAGGCCCCAACACCGACCCTTGTGGTACCCCGCTAATGATGACTGCAGATGTAGATTTGGAATCTTCGATTTGGACCCTCTGATACCGATTGCTGATAAAAGCAGTAATCCAATTTAATAAAAGGCCATTGAAGCCAGTCGATTCCAGCTTGAAGAGTAACCGCCTATGGCCTACAGACTCAAAGCCTTCCGAAAATCAAAATAGATGACATCGGAAGGAATACCCGAGTCAAGTGCACTTGTCCATTCGTCTAAAGCAATAAGTAGCTGGTATGATATCCACATGTTTTTTGCACTCGTATGCGAAAGGAAACGTTGCATCATACAGTCAGTTTCCTGCTACTACTAGGCTACTATTACCACCACTACTACGCTGCATGTGGCAAAGCGAGAACAATCGTCCTACGACTGAGTTGCCCAATTTTAGTTTTGAGCAAGCCATATACACGCAAGTGCACGGGCATAGGAGCGGGAAAAAAAATTACGTTGCTCAGTTTTACTTTTGAGAGAATCGTCTAAATGCAAGTGCACAGGTAATCATAACTAAGCATACTGAGCTCTGAAGATCACAGTTACTCAGCTAAACGAGAAATACTACAATACTAATTAGTTTATTTTTAGTCAGGGTTGGGTTTTTGCCGGGAAAAACCGCTTTTTGCCGGGATAGTGGCAAAAGCATGGTTTTATCGTTTTTTTCCCCAGTTATTACCGGCTAAAACTGGCAAAAACCAGCAAGCTTTACACAGTAAAAGAGATTCTTCTCACAATATCTATGCAAATTTTCGACATTAATTTGCATAAATTTGCATAGATATTGTGAGAAGAATATTTTTTACTGTGTTTTTTTTCTTTAAATAATATCTTTCAGCCGAAGCAATTTAATGCTCCTGTTGGTAAATATGAAATGAATATGAATTTTCAAAGTAAACTATGTGATATTTTCAATGGGAGGTTTTATAATTTGCAATATTTGACTATTGTAGGGCACACTTTTTTTTTATTTGACTTCAAGTAGTTTTTGCCATATTTTTTGCTAAAAGCCATGGAAAAAAACCGGTTTTAACCACTTTGTGGCCAAAACCGGCCAACCCTGTAAATTTCAGTATTCAAAGGGCAGAAACCTATATGATTTCTTCTCAGTGCTCAACCTCGAATTTCGGCCTCTACCCCAAATATATTCGAGGTACGGATTTTATCTTCGAACTTGCATTTTTATGTAGCAATGCTCCCTCGTAACAAAATTCCAACTAACTAAATCAGAACAAAATTCAAGCATGTTTCAAACAGTCAAACAAACAGAATCAAAATTCACTCGAGTATTAAAAGGGGATTGCCACCAAATGACAGGCTGCGGCATCTATAGCCATTTACCGCTACCGAGCTCCCTTACTTTCAACAAGCGAAGGAACACACAAATAAATTTCTTTTTATGAAACAAACAAGCCACCAGTGCGTCCTTAATTATTGAGTGTAAAGCGGAAGCAAGCAGTAAAGTTAAGCCTAACCTAACAATGGGCGCTTTTTTTTTTTTATAAAGAACGACCGTTTTGAAACACAGATTTTAAACCATTAGATGGGCGTCATCTAGTGACACTGATGTCCTTAACTTTGACCGTTTGCTCCCTGGTGCACGTGGACACAGCAACTTTACACTCAATCATTAAGGAGACACGCGGCTAGTTTGTTGTATAAAAAGAAATATCTTTGCGCATTCCTTCGCTTGTTAAAATCAAGTGCTACATGGAACTAAATAATGGTAGACGGCGCTCGATGCTGCAACCTGTCATTCGGCGAATAGGCGCCTTCAATGTCTCGCTTCGCACGCTCAGCCAGTAAGGAATGTCCGATCAACGAGAATTCTCTTTTTAGCTTTTACTCTGCAAATGGAGACGTTCAACTTATTTATTCTGCGTCGCATTAACTAACAAACTAACAAAAAAGAGCAATTTTGTTTGACGCGCTGAGACACTTTCAGAAACAGGCGGATAATTCCTGCAACAACGTAGAACGAATTGCTGCTTATTTGCAGGTGTCGCTAAAAACTTGACCCATTATCGAAGTAATGACTGAAATTTCGTAAAATAAAAGAGTGTTTTGCATAAAGAACCTTGAGTAGTCATATAAGCCGGTTATGCAAAAGACCTTTCCCACCGATTTTGCGACCTTGGTATACATTGTGCGTCTGTTTTTTTAATCGCGTGTGATGTAGTTACGTAAAGCTCGACTTTTCCATCTAAATGTGCTAATTATTAAAATTTATGATCTGTTGGGTCAAAAAACATTGCATAAAAAAAGTACATTATTATACGGAAGCCCGTTGTCTGGACGGGTGTAATAAAAGTGTTTTTTTTTTATTTTTTATCGGTCATGCGTATGGACATGCTTTATCGAAGTAAGTTTTTCTAATCACAATTTTCCGCATATTGGCTAATAAATGCTGATTTTCGTTCACTTCGCTCACTCACTCAGCACGTCTTCCTTACCACCAAAAAACCTTCTTTCTGCGTCCCCCCCTCCCCACCCCTTGCCTTCTTGTCTGCAGTGACACTGTGGTATCACCTTATTTCTATAACAGGCACTGTAAACAACTAACTACTTATTTGCAGCAGCGTTTCAAGGAACTATTTATTTTGTAGAAATACACTGCAGGATTTTCACTGTTACAGAAAATGTGACGTGATAACCTGACACGAACGAAAACCAACTTACGGCGCACTTGCTTCTACACTTCTCAAAATAGTCCCAAATAAATCGTGAAGTTTTTTCCCTGTAGTGCTTGACTGTAGTAGAAATTTAATAGCCAGTTACGAAAGTGTTAAACCGTACAAATTAGAATGAGTCTAAATAGAATCGTAGGGTCGACATTCGCAAATCCTTCGACACAAGAGTCTGTAAGCTGTAGACCCCACGTTGTTGATCGTGCTCGATGTAGAAACAAACAGCGTCAGCGTCTGCTTCCAATGCGACGCTTTATAATGCGACGTTTTCGTAACCTGGTGGGTACATTCACCCATTTACAGGCACTGGTGCGTTTAGCACCAGCAGAAGCTTATAAATGCACCCACGTTTGAATGAGGTGGGAGTGTCCACGTTGTAACTGTCGCTTCACATATATATGCCATCCCTTGTCACAAGGACGTCTGAGATGGGTTTCGTTTCCCGGTTCCAAGGCAGTTGATTGAATATCGTCAGGATATCACTTTACTGAAACAGCTCTTAAGAGGTGCCAACTTTCCGGCAAGCACATGGACTGTCGTTGGAATAGGAGGCGAGACACGTGATTTCTACCTCAGTCGCCCTAGCCCTGAAGAAGCCATCACCTTTCCTGCTTCACAGGTCATGGAACACTGGTACACATGGAGTTACCACACTCCTGGACTAATTGTAGCAAGAGTGATAGGTAATTTTTGTATTATATATTCGGTTAAAACCTATACTTTGTGTTGTTAAAGTGGGTTACATCTCCCAGGAAATAGTTACGGCCAATCGTTCCTCATTTGGCAGCCTGGCGTCGCGACTATTATCTCGGACACTCCGTCGAGCCCTAAGCACTCTCCTTTATATCCCTCCTGGTAACATCAATCAACAACGAATATCGTTGGCAAACGGTATATACTGCGTGATATAAACAGATCAACCTATCAACTACTTCTTGGCCTTGCTGAAGCGTCCAATTCTCACTGATTCAGTGTACCACTAGTACGAGATTTGGAGGGGTGAGTTTGATTCTGTAGGAACCATCTGTGTGGACACGTTACAGGGACCAACATTTTAGTACACAGATGGCGTAGACCTGGAGGGTCGTCAACACTCATTCACACGAGACTTTTTGCGCCCTCCGTGACACTTAAGGCACTAGGGGATCGTACATGTAATATGAATTCACGCAAGAGAAGTGGATTCACGAAGCAACAGTCTTGGACAAGTGGGGGCGGTCTCATTCCGGAAGTCACACACAAATATTGTAATAACTATCAGAACAACGGTATAAAGACCAAAAAAACGTCACCAGAAATTATGATAAATTCAGAAAAATTTCAGGAATTTCGCCAAAAAACAATTCCGACTTTTCCCAAATTGTTACCCTTTTCGTCGGCAGCGAAGGTGGGGAGGGGGGGGGGGGCATACAAATGTAGTGACAAAGTGTGATGGGGAAAGGCAGCCAAAAAAGTGAGTAAATATGTGTGACGTCATTTACGTGTGGCCTCCATTACTCTGAATACAAAACTGACGGTGGCGCCATCCAGCAGGATGTAAATGCATTACTGTTCTGACCCCCCCCCCCTAACGAGAGCTGCAAATTACGAGAGGCTATACCACACTTACCCAAACAAATCTACACGCTTATGCCAGTACACACTGTACCACTAAAACACACGAGTTTTGCCAACAGGGTTCCCACTAAAATACTGAAATCAATTTCACTGAGTTTTCTAGGTTTTCCAGAGTAGATGAAGTCATTTTCCAGGCTATTTACCGTAATTTTAGGAAGGAATTTTTTTTCACACATTTTACCAGTTTTGTGTTAATAAGGCTGAAACTTTTAGATAGGAAGTACATTATTTAAAATCTTAATTTTTTCCCCCGAGTTTTCCAGGTTTTTTTTTTGTAAAAAAAATCAGAGAATTCCCTGAGTTCTCCCCGAGTTTCAAACGTAGTTTAAATTTCCTGAGTTTTCCAGGTCGGAGGGAACCCTACTCAAGGTTCTATTACCTTTTAACACTTTTTTTGCTAACCCTGCGGCGGTTCACCCAACTTTCACGGAGTGCACCACTAAACACACGCAGTTTCACGGAACGGAGTCAATTCAACGCGACTGTTCATGTATGTTGTTTAAGAACCCCACGTTCATCCCCCCCCCCCCCCACCAGGCCGTAAAAAGCATCGCGTGAGAGGGTGCACTACGCGCTCTACTATAGACATCGAGATTTCTGTAATCCTGAAGTGTATGACGCAAGCAATCGTGAAACGCCAGTGCGTGGTTCGTCGGCTGTACACATAACACACGGTTTAGAGTGATTTTATGCAACGACACTATTTTCTCGCTCACTAGCTTTTACTTTGGTTAATACTAAATCTGCTGGCTGCTTCTCACCTTAACCGGAACATGCGACTTTCGAGTTGTCTTACACAGCAACCATGGCAACGACGTGGACGCATATTTTCTCCTCGTGCCTCGTGGGCACGACGTACGATGCATGCGGCATGACAGCGTCGATTTATGACAACAGCAAAATAGTGTCTGCTGTAGCACGAGACGGCGGACTGATTCCTGAATACCAGCATTCGATGGTTTGTTTTCGATTCGATAACCCCTAAATGGATACCATGTTGGGTTTTGAATTCTCGCTGCGAACAGCTATTAATTCTACCATTGTCTGATCACTGCTAGAAGCTGTTCTTTGAGCGAGAATAGCAAATTTTGGAAATAGCGTGAAATAACAACAAAGTTGTAGCAATGTTTAACATTTCTGTTACATTTTGTTCTTTATCCACGTTATTAATAATGCATTCAATTTGTTGTGTATTTACCCGTTTCATTTAGTAGAAACTGGAACCTAATCGTAAATAAATAACGGTTGACTGACCAACAAATAGCGTTCGACGAGCGAGAAAGTCTCGTTGCGTAAACACGCCCTTATTCTGCCTGTGCGCTAGAAACACGGTGCACTAGTAACACGTGCGCTACAACTCGGCTTCCCCCCTCCCCGTCATGACACACACACACAACGACAGCCTCCGCCCCCCCAACCCCCCCCCCCCCCAATCCAACCCAACTACGGTACGTAGCGGTATTGTTTTCGTAGCGAAAAATCGGAAAGCAACTAATTATTACGCTTGCACACACGTGATGGTACCGGGCCTTCAATCAATAACGTTGTAGCGTGCACCCATTCATCTTGGGACAATGGGTTTGCGCGTAAAAAGAAAACTCACTTTCTCTCTTCAGTAACGATAAAGCCGCACTTGGTAACCCCGCTCCAAGCTACACAGCGACCTTGGATGGGTTTGCCGCCATTGATTGACGGCGACTAGGTCGACGAATTCCTGCGGTGGGAGGGAGGTCGCCAACCTTGAGTCGGGCGCGAGGAGGTTAGGGGCTGCGGGTTCTAACAATCGTGATGATTCCGGAATAAAAATAAGGCATCAAAATACGTCCGTAGACGTAACACTCGTGTGCGCTAATTTTTTTTTTTTTTTTTTTTTTGAAGTTAACGCTCGTATTAAATTCGTTTGAAGCATCATCAGTGTGGCCCCAGGACAACCCCGTCTTAAGGAAGAAAGCAACGCACAGCTATACTTGCGAAACTGTTCGGAATGATATTAATTTATTTTCTATTTTTTGTTGGCATCGTTACTTGTAAGCGCCAGGAGCTTATGAATGCACTGATGCCCGTAGAATGTGGGAATGCACGACCACGCTAGAGATGCATCCAATATTCGGCAATTATTTGGTATTTTCGGCCTATTCGGCCAAAACTTCAAGTTCAAGGCGAATATTGATTTTTTCCACGTTTCCCACCAAAATAGTGTAATATTTTTCCACACTTTAACTTGTTTGTTGAACTTTTTTTTTTTTTACTAATTACTTTTGAGCCTTAAGTCAGCCGAAGGAATTTAATGCTCGTATGGCTGAACCGGCTCAATTTTGAACATTACCAAAGTTTTTAGAGAAGAAGAAATATCTGGTAAAGGGAGGTGCCAAGCCGGGGATTCGATCCGGGAAACCTCCGATCATCGTAGGAGCCGAAAGCTTGTCCAGAATAGTTCCCATAGACGCTGAAGGAGCTTGGTAGCCTCTCACACTACCATTGCCGGCAGTCCTGGCAGGGACTTTGACAAGGTACCCTTTCCAGGGGTTCGACCAGATCAGCAAACCTCCAGCAACCAGGCTGCCACGATGACGACATTTTTATGGTATCAACTGATGGATGCAAAGTGTTTAATGCACTTCAGCCTACACCTAAAAGTGCGGCTTTGTTTTTTTTCCCTGAGTTTTCCATTTTTTTTCGTAAAAATTTTGAAAATTCCCTGAGTTTTCCCTGAGTTTCAAACATGGTTCAAATTCCTTGAGTTTTCCTGGTTGGTGGGAACCGCGTTTTCGCCGAATAATGATATTCGGTAATATTTTTTTATGTGAATTTACGCAATTCTGTGAACGTAAGAATATTTACCTAAGCATTTAATAAAATAAGGCATCAAATGCCCATAGACGTAACACTCGTGCGTCAGTTTTCAGTTTTTTTTTTTGTTGTTGTTGAAGTTGACGCTCGCATTAATTCGTTAGAAGCACCATAAGTGTGGCAGCAGGCCAACTCAATCTTAAGGAGAAAAAAAACACAGAGCTACTTGCGAAATTGTTCACAATGATATCAATTTTCATTTGCATCTTTATACTTGTAAGCACCTGCCGTATTTATGACAGGAGCTTATAAACGCATACACGTCCGTAGAATGTGGGAGTGGCCATTCTACGGACGTCCCCCAATATTCGCTAACTATTTGGTATTCGGCCTATTCGATTGTTGAAACAAATATTCCCAGAAAAAAAATATCCCCTGAAAAAATTATCCCGGTATAAATACCCCCGGAAAAAATATCCCTTACAGTCATAATATTTTTTTTTACTAGACATTTTAAATCTTATTGAGTGATCTCTGAGAAAACCAATTTTAAAGGTGTTTTTAATTTTGTATTCAGACGTATAATAGTTATTTATAATAATAGTAGAAGACTTTAAATTTGTAACGTTTAGTGTACTATATTTTTTAATATCCACAATTGTTGACTCGTGCTTCCAGTTCAGACCAAAAATATTATTATTGAATTTGTTTGTGCTTTTTTAAATCATTCGAATACGTAATCAGATTTACAGCCAAAAACCTAGGTACTATAGTATTTGATTTGACTATTACCTAAAGCATCAAACACAATTTTCTTATCTTTATATTCAGAATTATTTTAACTTTGTAAATAATAGGCATAAGTTGTCTTATTTTCTTAATTATAGCCTTAATGTGTATTTTATGTTTTCATCCCGTTAAAAGACTCAAGACATTTCAAGTATTTCAAGTTTAATTCAAATATTTAGTATTCGGCCGAATACTAATTTTGCAGGAAATAAAAATATGTTCCCAGATTGAACAGAAGGCCCAAAACAGTCATAAACATGAAGCACAATTTAATTTTCGGCAATACTTTTTTGTTTGTTCACCTAAGAAATGATAACATCACATTACAAACCACAAAGATACAAGAACAAGGCGAAATAGAAAGGTACACTTACATTTAAAAGAGTAAAAAAACACTAAAACAGCTGGAACAACCTCAAGTTGTCCGACATCGTGGCACCATCTTGGAATGACGTCACACGTTTTCAAATGATGTCTTAGGTGAACAAGCAAGAAAGTATTGCCGAAAATTAAATTGTGCTTCATGTGTATGACTGTTGTGGGTCTCCTGTTCAATCAGGGAACGAATTTTTACGATCTAACGACTTTACCTAACTTTACCTCCAAGTTTCATCGTCAGGAAACGTGGTCAACTAATTAATGTGTCTACCCTTAATCAGTATGGTCACACATTTTAGTCAATGTCGTATGGTTAATTTACTGGTTGGTGTTCGGCAAAACATTCGATCATGTATTCCACCGAATAATTCGGTATTCGTCAATTGTTTGGTGTCAGATATTCGGTACTCGGCAGTTTAACTACTGGGTGATATATTCAATATTCGGCAAATTGAGTACTCGGCTGTAAATTCGGCAGGTTACGTATTCGCCAGGCTGTATACTCGGTATTCGGCAAATTTTATATTCAGCGCACCCATGCCGCAACTGTAACTTCATATTCCATCCATTGTTACAAGGTCGTCTGGGGATAGAAGCTGTGGGTTTCGTTTCCTGGCTCCAGGACAGTCGATTCAACATCGTCAGAATCTTATTTTGCTACAGCAACGCTGAAAGGTGTCATCTTTCCGGCACGCGCGTCTATACTGGCGTACAGCCTGACAGCGTGATTTCTTCCCCAGTCGGCCTTAACTTGAAGAAACCATTTCCTTCCTCGCTCCAATATCCTTCAACGCTGTTCCACACGGAGCTGCGGTATGTCTGGATTATTCGTAGCATGAGTGATAGCTTTCTTAAAGGGCAATTACATCCATTTTGACATGCATGTTTTACTTTTGGATCACTTACACAATAAGTGCGGCAGGAATACGTTACGTACGTCCGATACAACAATTCAATTACTGCATCACCAAAACACGATACGGAGACCGGCATTGTTTTGCTGGAACGCGCAGAAATGAATGCCGACAGATGGTGATTACCAATTTCGACTCGCAGCCGATTGAGATAGCTCTGTTGGCTGTGAGTAGCTCAAGCGTCCGACGGCTTTAGCTGGCCACTAGTGTGGCCACGCTAGAGCTACTCAGCCGACAGAGCTATCTCAATCGGCTGCGAATCGAAATTGGTAAGCACCATCTGTCGGCATTCATTTTTGCGCAATTCCAGCAAAACAATGGCGGTCTCCGCATCGTGTTTTAGTGATGCAGTAATTAAATTGTTGTAGCGGACGTACGTAACGTATTCTTGCCGCAATTATTGTGTTACGTTATTGTGTAAGTGATCCAAAAGTAAAACATGCATGTCAAAATGGATGTAACTGCCCTTTAACTATTTATTCGGTTAAAACGAATAACAATGTATTATTCTACAACGTATTATAATCCCGGAAAATAGTTACGACCAGTCGTTGCGGTATACAGAACGAAACATGGATCACGCGGTAATATTATCATGGAAACTCCGTTGAATCCTAACTATAGATATAGCATCTTACTTCATCCAGTGCTACGTGGACCCCTAGCGGCAGTTGCGGTTACTAATACCTCTGATAATGCTTTGCTTTCGTGCTACTTCGAAGGCAAAAGCATTACTAGAGGTATTAGTAGCCGCAGCTACCGCTAGGGTCCCCCGTAGAAATGAAAGAAGTGAGAAGCCCATGTGGTACATTTTCTAACATATATACAGGGTGAGCCAAAAGTCCCTTGCTCCCCGTCAAAAGCCCTACAGCATTGGAATTACGCACCTAACCGATAGGACCGTGTTTTGTCCTTAAGATGGGGAGGGGCACCCCCTGAGCTTGGATTGCAGCGCCCTGCCCCCCCTCAACACCGAGATAGAAAAAGTTAACTCTTTTCCTGCGATAAATAGACATTGTTTCAATAGGGAAAATACGCGCATGGCGGGCCACCGTGATCGCCGAAAACAACATACCAATTAGATAAAAACTAAGCATAACGAACCAGTAAACACGTGTACATTACACTTTTTTTTTAAGTGTTGAGTGTAATATTTGTTATTACGTTGTAATGGTTTCTCGCAATAAGGTATAACGAAAGGGTATTTTTCTTTTAACTTACAGAAAAAGTTTGTGTTCCTTTCCTGGCAGTATGTTGATTTGAATATATATTCAAACGAATCGTATACACTATGAACAAAGGAAGATGTTTGTTTACTAATTCATGGTACTTTGGAATATCCAGCATTTACACATAACCCCCCCCCCCCAACCCCACCCCCGCTCCTACCCCTCCCAGTATCGCTTTCTGTTAGTGTAATGTTAATAAATAAAGAAATTTTTTTAATAGTGTAATAGTGTAATGTTACTTTGTATTTTACAGGTTGTTTTCTGGTGATTGAAGAGCAGTTGTCAGCTTATCAGACTATAGAGTAGATGTATTACAGTAGTATGTTTTCTCTGTCCTATTACGAAAAATAAAATTGAACTCGACTAAACATATACAACAGAGCACGCACAACAAAAAGTAAGCTAACAATGATACGAAGCTGAGCAAAAATTATTGTGGGCAGAAATTTTAATAATATGGATTAAAAAAAGAATTAAATCCGCGGCAAAGTTTATGACAGTCCGGAAGGTCCTGTAAAACAAAAATTTTTTTTGGCCTAATTACAAGGTAAATAAGCAAATGTGACAAACCCTCATCCGCAAAAACAATATGTGGGAGGCGGGAGACATCATGGACATACACCCCCCCCCCCCCAACAAAAAAAAAAGAAAAAAGTTCGAAACCAAATATGTATTGAAAAGCAGACTGCCAAGACCCAATAGTAGAAAATTGAAGACCCATTTAAATATACGGCAATAAAAACAAATAAACAAAAAACTAACAAAATCTTTAAATGTGTGGAGGGAGGGTAGGGGGGGGGTGCAATAAAATTAACCCCCCGAAATAGCAGAGCCGATTTTTTTTTTAAGTCCTACCAGCAACGTGAGATTTGTGAGGGGTTCCTGAACAAAGCAAGGCGCAGCAGCAGCCCACTGGCCACAGGACTGGCCCCCAAACCAAAAGGACGTCGGATCGAATCCCGCCTCCTTCCTAACCAATGCACTTACGGGAGGGACTTTAAATAAAATAATTTGCCTAGAAGGGGCCCTGAAGGATTTTCTTCGGTTAAGAATTGAACGAAGAGAACCGCAGGTCTAGCAGATTTTCTTGAGCGTCACCTGCGTCACTCTGACAGACACTGCTACAAAATCAGCTAAAAAAAAAAAAGAAAACCTCAAAAAGAAAATTTCTCTGCAACGTACAAATAGGAAAAAAAAACAGAAAAAAAACAGCGTGTTACGAAACCGCCACCAAGAAAGCAAGACATTATCACGACACAATCACTACCTCCTTAGAACCAAGGGGAAAAATCAAGGTTTCAAACCACCGTGCAACACACGCAGTCAGCCAGACACACAATGTAGAGATGTATTCAGGACGATAAACATCTCAAGAATGACCGAAGCCCGAAGACAAAATTCTGTCGACTCAATTAAGGGAAGGCCTCCACAGACGAGTCACGCTAGCGGTTCACAAATGGATATCTGCAGGGAACCCCTTCATTCAGTGCCATCGTGACGCCCAAGACGAAACTGCACGTCAGTTAACAGAGAACCAGGAAAACAGTGACGTAATAAAGTTAGGGATGGTAAGTCGAAACTGTCGAAACAGTGAAACCCAAGCCCATTCTGATTGGCCGAAACGAGGAAGTGATGTACACCCATTGCACAGACTGGCAATCCAGCAGCATTTGCCGGGCTATAGTACAAAACAGACGCACGTGTTTGGGGCGGCGGCTTCACACTAAGGAAGTGATGGACTTAACGTTATTCGTGCTGTAAAACTCAAGTGTGTTGAAAAATTATGAATATTTTCATTCAGAGGCTTTAAGCGAAAAATCTAAACGTTAGAAGGATCACAAAATAGGCCTTGCTACATGGAGAGTTTATTGTTGAACTGCTGGATTATATTGCAAGCTTCTCTCACAGACGAGCTTGTGACAAGCATTTGAGTAAAACCAAGATATGCCTACAAACGTGTATGCTTTTATTAGCTACTGATTACCCTCCTCACATGCTATGTCTTGGTATGGCGGTATGGCACTCTCCAGCCACCACCTGCTTTATTCTGAACAAAGCCTACACAAGCAGATGAAATTGAGGGCTCCTTAAGTTACAAGTCATGGATTATTAATGCATCGTTTAGCGCAGACTGCAAAAATTATCAGTGTCTAGCGTTTATCATTTGAATAACCTCCTAGACGAACCAAGTTACGTAAAAGTTAGTATTTAAATGTACCAGTTCACCGAACCGGTATTCCTAGTAACAACTGTAAGTTTTTGTAGTGCGGCGAATGCTAGGCTAGACTAGACTACAAATTAATGGAATGTGAATCATTATACAATTTTATAACATTGTATATTTTTTTGTCAATAAGTGGAGCCAGGAGTTGCATAAAGTTCCGTAGAAACGAGTAGCAGCGAGCTCGTATTCAATATAGTCTAGCATCTGACGAGTCACGTGATGATCTCGGTCTTTCCAGTATTCTAAAAATAAACCAACCGTTGCCTAAACTGGACCCAGCATCATTACGTTCTTATATTTTATGAACCATTGGCGACTGAGCCATCATAGCATGTAAAAACAGTCTTATTAAGTTTCCTTATAATGAGTGATACATTTTCTTAGAACAAAAAGTTGCCGAGTGGGACTTGTTCCCGTCACAAATTGAGCCCGTCTTTACTGTCCAGTGTTTCTCGTATCCTCGTAACTCTGTGTAAACTCCTGGTGGAGCCAACAATTCGTAGTGTAGCTAAGGCCGTTTTTCGCTTTGCAAGGGTACAACCCCACGACTGTTTCAAGAGGGGTGTCCACACTACAGTGGGAATTATTTTCTTTCGGATGGCATCGGTTTTTTTTTTTAAATCAGTAGTGTAAGAGGAAATAGAATTACAAACAAAAAAGGCAAGTGTGCCGTAAAAAAAGGGTTATATGATTGAAGTTTTGCTATATATACTTGTTAAAATGTACACGGATAAAAATTGATGAATTTTACTTGAAACAAGCAAATGTACAATTGAACAAATTGCATCTGTTTAAGTGTTGATTGCACAACAGCACTTACACAGATACAAATTATCTCAATTGTACATTTGATTATTTCAATTAAAAATCATCAATTTTTATCCATATATACATTTTAACAAGTAAAGTGAAACGTCAATCATATAACCCTTTTTTTACGGCACACTTGACGTTTTTGTTTGAAATCCGTGTACCTTTTTTTTATGGGTATGGTGTCGTGCTAGAATGGTTTATGTCCTCGACAACTGAATTGAGGTGATGTTTGTTGCCTAACTTGGCGCGGGTGAACCACGATGCTGATTTTAAATCAAAGAAATTCCACCTCAAAAGGGAAAAATTTATTTCTTGAATAAACTCACAAGTGAACGCGTGATTTTAAATCATTAAATCACAGTGCTAGGTGAAATTGTAACTGTGTTAGGATTTTAGCTACGCTAAATACGTGCATTAAACTGAATTGTAAACTCCACTACATGATGATGGTGATACCACAGCAACGGTTTTACAGATTTCGGGAGCAGTGAAAATTCAGATTTTCTCCTAAAGGACCGTAACATCGTCATGATACAAACACCACAGCATGTCACGCTTTCAACAAGTGAAGGCATACTTGACAAAAAGAAATCGGATTTTTGTTTAAATTTAGGCGTACATAGTCACCTTGAGCTGTAGGCTACTCATCTTCACATTTTCTGCAAACTAATTTCAGTTTTATGCTTTGGTTTTTGTTAATATTGAAATTGATAATTAGTTTTACAGTTTATAAATTATTAAAATTCATTTTTTAAATCAGTCGCAAATAAACATTTGTTCGTATCTCGAAAGGACACTGTAGTTTATAAATCGGCACCGTGGGTTTAAAAGACATTCGGAATAGAAAGAGATTGTACATGTATACACCCTAGTCAAAACCTTCTTTAATTTACACAAAGGGTTGCATGTGTGCGTGTACAAATGACGGTGAACGGCGTGTACTGTCGTGTGAGTGAATAGCAAGTGTGCATGTAACCAGCTAGTGCAATTCAGCAATTAGTATTAAAATATGATTTTTTTTTCTTTGTTACAAAGTAAACAGCATTTTTTCTGCAGATTTTGTCTTCATTCCTGCGCCAATATTGTATAGACTCTGTGCAGTTTTTTTTTTTTTTTTTCAATTTAACTGCATATTTTTCTGCAGTATGTCTGCAGGTCGTTTTCAGCTGAACGATGGAAGAAAGTTCATCCGTATTTTTAAAAACTCTCGTTAAGCCAGACCTGAAAGTTACGAGCTCTGGCATGATATGGAAATTCATCATATCTGGAATATTCATATCAGGCCACATCTGATCATATTTGCAAAATAAAGACCTGGAAATTACCCGATATTACCAGGTACCGCGTTTCCAGACATGACCAAATATCACCCCACATCTTCTGCAGATATGGACTTATCATGGGAAACTAATTATCACTGGCAATCAGTCTTAGCATGGTTGTCAAGGGCTTACCGTCAACAACTGGCACGTGTAAAGATACAGTACACGCATATTGATACGCAGTTAACAAGAGAGTGACAGTGGGGCGACAGTCAGATTGCTTGTCCTATAAGCCACAGATGCCACCAGGGACCAATGACCTTACGCAACGGACCCGCCCCCAACCTCCACCCCTGTCGGCTGAATCCAGAGTGGTGCTACGAAGCTCCGGGACCCATCTTGCTGTTACAATGAAACCGGTGGACACAGCATTCTGACCATAGCAACCCCAAAGTGGGATTGTGGACTTCTCCACATTACAACCCCAAAATATGACATTTTCATACCTTTTATGTCTTCAGTTTGCAAATTAACCCTTAATTTGGCATCGTATCCTACGGGATACGCACTACAAACAGGCAAAAAAAATTAGTCCCAGCGCGCAACGCCAGCTTTGTGAAGGGTTCCCGGGGACCCTGAGCAAAGCGGGAAACAACAGCCTAGCGGTTAGCGTCTTCGTCTCCTAACCAACAGACGACGGTTGGAATCGCGTGGCTGACCTAAGATACCACTAGACGTCGTCGGCCACTTTAAGGGTTAGAAGGGTAAAGACGGGAAAGCCGAAGGCTCACAAGAAATAACTAAATACAGATGCAAACCTATTTACGTTGCCTTTTGGACTTATATGTCAGACTGCCTGAGCGGGGAATCGAACCCAGGACCTTTGGAACCAAAGGC
>JAHWFP010028084.1:28778-39062 GCA_023313725.1 Lithobius niger
TGTCAGACTGCCTGAGCGGGGAATCGAACCCAGGACCTTTGGAACCATAGGCCAATTTTAAAAGGAAACGTCCATAGGCAGCATTTAACACGTGTAATACATGTAAACAACACTTTCCAATCGCCTTTGGTTCCAAAGGTCCTGGGTTCGATTCCCCGCTCAGGCAGTCTGACATATAAGTCCAAAAGGCAACGTAAATAGGTTTGCATCTGTATTTAGTTAGAAGGGTTGTGCAAAATGCGACAATAATTGGTATTTGCATCGTTGATGTACCCTGAACAACTGTCAGCCTATGTATATGCTGGGCTTACTGCCGAGTCGATCGACGACTCGGTAGTAAACTGGCTGGATTTTCCTGGTCCAGGGAGCACCTTTCAAATAACAGTTTGTAGCCAAAGCCCTACGACTGCCAACAGCAGCAGAAGCAGCCGTGCAGCGGTGGCGGCTCGAAAATTTCAAGGTCTGCACGATTTACGCTCAACCTAAGGCGATTGGAAGACAATGTCGGGAAGAAACGAGTTTGAAAATTGGCTCTAAAAGTCCTTGTGCGGGGCCACACAACCCGTTAATTCCCTAGACCCAGACCTCATTATACTCTATCGCTAGCGCATCATCTCGCCCGGCGTTCGTTTGCACGACCTATTAAAGTTAGTTTTGACGAGAGACCTAAACAAACTCCCGTGTAGCATCTTATTGGAAATGGGGTGAGCATCCGAATTCAGGATTATGAACAGAACAGTAGATGCCAATTTTTTTCCGAACCGCAAAGTGATTAATAAGTCAAGCGTTATATTGATAAGAAGACTGTAATTTCCCTGGCGGAACCAGTCGCTTTTTGCTATGCGCTCACGACGGATGGCAAACTGTGTCATCCGCGTAAAAATATCGTTGAAAAAAAAACTCAAGTTAGTCACAGAATAATGCCTTGACGGTCTGATATATAAAAGCATTTCAATGAAATTAAATGACATTAAATGAAACTACGATGGGTGGTAGTTGGTTTACATTAATCAATGATTTTAGTTCAGATTCTGGCATGAGAGCCACTTTTAAATAATGAAAGTATACCGTATACTGAATTTCTAAAATGAGAAAACTGCCGGCTCCGGTAGGCCGGCTGAATTTTGTTTCTGTACTGCCTAAACGATAATATACATTACCTGTACATTTAGCATTCTTGCTTCTCGAGAATACATTCGAGGACAAAACTGCAAAATTTACAGGTAATGTATATTTCTCGTCGGCAATGGAAACCCTGAATAATCTAATATAGGTATGCAAATGAAAAAATGAAAAGCTCACCTAAAACTATGTAGTTTGCTAACATTTTATTGACTGCTTAACAACTTAAAGTTGTTTTTTTGGTACAGTTCTCGTGTTAACTTTGATAACTAGGTAGGGGGGGGGGACGATTTTTCAGGTTTATCCATGAATTATCTATAAGTTAAATCACATAACGTTAAAATCCGTCGTCGAACTTTGGCGCAATATCGCTATAAATACCTTAAAAAAAAGGAATAGGAATTAGGAAAAAGCAGAAATCCGCTAGTTAAAGGAAATTTCTCATTCCTCTCTGAGCGGGTTTGAGCAGTGTGGCATAACATCGTTGGAATTGGGTTGCCAGTTCAAATCCCAGTCAAGCCACTCTGACGAAACCTAATTTCATAGAGGTGGCTTATTGTGGTACGATTTTTCCAGTGCAGGATATTCGCTGTTTGGTTTGTTTTCCTCTTTACCCCTCTTGAGAAACGGTTTTGCTACATTCATGCTAAATGCTATTTTGCGCAGGATGCTCGAATATGGTGAGGAGGTATGTCCTTTTAATCATGTGGAAAAACATACAACCTCATGATCACAAACGACGGGCAATAAACAGTGAGATTATAAGTGTTATCCTCCTCTGATTACTTCTACCAAGATGATCACCAACAAAACATCATTTTGGAACATTTTTACAGTCTAGACTAGAGTAAAATGTATCAAAACAGCATGCCACTCAGATAAGCCAAGAGCCAGTATAAAGCGAGCGGCTGAAGAAGTATACTGAGCCTAGCAAATAGTACAAAATGCCGTGCGTGCCCGCACTCCACATGAGTTGGCTACTACACACCAAAAAGTAACAAAAAACCACAAGCATTACAAATGTGAACTTATGCAACAAATGCAAACATACGTAAAAACAAAAGACCTTAAAAAAGAAGGCAATACGTACTGTAATATAACGTGCATCGCAGTACCAAAATAATAATAATAATAATAATTAAAAATGTGGTACAACGAAACAAAAAAAAATTAATTACTGAAAATGATGAAAATATTCTTAAGCTTAAAACTTTGAATAAATTTTCAAGGGCCACAGTACTGATATCCCGTAGTCATCTAAACATGCATTTCTCGAAATGATTAATTGCAGTTTTCTTTTATGTAGTTGGGCTTGCCGTTGCAAAATTTGCTGCATTTACTATGCAGTTTTGTTTCGTAACTTTAGGCTGAATGACAAAACTATAGACTCACTCCCCTCGTGTGAAAGTTGATTACAAAACGAGTTGTAGCATGTTTATTAATTCTGTAGAAGTTAATTAAAACTCTGTAAAACTTACAAAATGGCGGACTGGCAGGATTAGCTGATGAAGGAGTTGGAATGAATGATCAGTTGATCACGTTCTTTTACATGGGTTGTTTCTTTAAAGTTTTATGCCTTTGCGAGTATTTGCTGCGTATTTGCAGACGGCATCATCCTCCTTGAGCCTCACACACTTGCAAATTAATTACCGACTATTAGGTGCGTGCCTGCTCGTTTGCGCTACCGCGCTCATTGCAGCTATATATATATATATATAACACTAGAAATCGCTACTTTTCATTAATTCCTTCAGCAGGAATTCTTCTTTAAATACGCGAGTTAATAACTTTGGCCGAAATATCTTTTTAGAAACGGATATATAAAAAAGTAGGTGGCATTTTGACGAGTGGAATTTTTGCAAGGAAGGGATGGCATTTTTTCATGGTGGCATTTTGACATAAAATGTCAACATTTTATCATGGTGGCATTTTGTCGTGGTGGCATATTTTGACGTGTTACCGGAAAAACCGGAGGGGGGGGGGGGGGGAGGGTGGGGGGGAGATAATATATACTAATCGTTCTTCTGATTACTCGACGTAACTGCTAAATCTGCCCAACCAAGTCAAAATGGCACCCGGACTTTTCTCCTTCCCTCACCCTTCGGCCAAATTATTATAGCATCGCCAAACCAACCACGGATTTGGCAATGGCCCAAAGGAAACACTTCCGTAAAGGACACGTTGCTGCTTCACCGCAGCGTCATGAAAGTCGTTTTAGTGACGCTCGTTCCCCCTGTGCCTTGAAATTCGGGCCAATGTATCTCTCAACTAACCTAACCTACGTTAAGCAAAATTAACAAACATCCGCTTTACAAAACATTAAAAAAAAAAACGATGTTAGTACAGAAAGGAATCATGACAGATCAAAAACCAGTTGAGAGCGATGCCAAATCCGCGGTGGCTCAGAACCACATCTGTACCAACGACCTAAAAAAAAACCGGTGCTAATTTCAAAATACATTTTTTATTACCTGCATGGACATAAAAAAAACGTCTACGACAATGTGGATCGGCACGCGCTGACGCATTGTTTCCATTTGCCCCTTTTTACACATCACGGACCCCTTCCCCCTCTTCCCATGCCCCACGGCCACAATTCAACCGCTGATGTTTCAGTAATTAATTGTGTGAGATAATCAGGTTTACGACCGGTTCTACGAGTTCTTCGTAGTTTAATTACGAACTAACTACCAATCTGTCTTGATTGTAGAGGAAATTAGCATAACGGCACCTCCCCCCATACCAAGACCACGTGGACTGCGCCCACATACTTTTGTTATTGTAGTAGAGAAACACGGAAGAGTCAACAACACTGCAACGTGACACAGTGTAGACCCTCGTTATAAAGAACCACCGTATAAGAACTTCCCCGTATAGAAACCAATTCTTTTGTGGGACAATTTCTGTTCATGTGATGGAAGTCGCTACGTATAAAAAAAAACACAGATTTATCAAAAAAAAAATGAAACTTTTTCGTAATGGTCTATACTCAAAACCATTCTGAAACAGAACTAATTTACGAAACACTGCATCGACGAAGAAATCAGTGGTTTCTAAACCTGAACTACAACTCAGTAAGCTTTTTCACTGAATGGTGGTAGGCGTAATACGAGACCAAAAGAGGGGTGTGATTATTACATCGCCTAACTTCAATCCAGTTAGGCTAGGCTGCAGGCGAGAGGGACAATTTTGCTAGGTAATTCCAATTGAAAATTCCTACGATCCTTTGCATGCCTCAATCCGACATGAGCACGAGGCATCACAGGGGCAAGCTTCTCTTCCCGAAAATGCCAGGGGTGGCGGAGGTTAGGATCGAACCCAGGACCTCTTGCACATGATATAAAATGGTAAAACTTTCCAATTTTTAAGCGGATTTTTCTACAGCGTACATTAAAAAAAAAACCAGTGAAACACACAATGTATATTACTATTACAACTTCAGTTTCTAGGCATAAAAATAGCTCATCACAGTCTTAGAACATGACGTGGTGGGAGCCACGATTTTTAGTCTTCTATACAGCCAAAACGGCTAAGAAAACTATACAGCAACGATTTTGTCCGTCCGTACGTCGCCTTTTTCAACTCCCGAACGACACCAAATAGAGACAAACGGTTTCCACCATTAAATTCAGCGTCCAAAAATTATTTAATATGAATGAAATAACCGGAAGTATGAAGCAGAAGTGGCCCATACGTGGCCAGAAGTGGTCGACAATCGAGCCCATTATCAATGAAACGGCAGCCTACCAGATGGAGACAAACGGTTTCCACCATTAGATTCAGCGTCCAAAAATAAGTAAATATTAAAAAAAAAAACCGAAGTATGAAGCGGAAGTGGCCTACAATTGGCGGAAGTGTATAGAAGGCTGGTTGTGATTAGAGTTGTCGCTGCAGCCGCTTGTTTAAAACTGATGAGTTTTACTCTTAAAAATCGAAGTTGTACACTCTGCAGACGATCTGCACTGATAGTACCGCTCATCTCTACACCGGCAGTAAACAATTTGTGTCGAGATTGAACTGGTCCAAAGTTGTGTTTGCTGCCATTGTACACGTCTTCAGAGTGTGTGACTACTAATTGGCATGCTACTTTTGTTTTATTACTTGCAAGTGTTGTTTATTTACACTGGACATTTTTTTGCGCAGTTAGGTTGTTCGTTGTACAGAGAGCGTTCCATATATCGGAGTTTGTGTGTTTGTGTGGAAGTGGGGGGGAATGGTCGAGGGAAGGGATTTCAGTGCATGCCGAACTTGACCTCTGTTATTGTTACGGACAGATTTGTTTGTGACCTGAACAGATTTATTTGTTACCTGTTGGTGGGAAGAGAGATCAGGTTAGATTTAAAGGAATGGGAAGAAGATACGCGGATGTGTAACTCTAGATTCCATGCACCGAACACGCCTGCGTTTAGAATGTGGCGTACGTATGCGTATGCCTAATGTGTGGGGGTGACGTCACGCTAGCACATCGCTATTCTAAAACTTTGGCAATGACATACGGCTCGGGCGCGCGTTTACGCAACGACTCGCGTTTGCATTCTCGCAGCTAGAGGCTAGAAATTATCTGAAATTCCAACATGGCGGCGGTTTTAGCTCTGCCAGCTCGCAACGAAACGAGTCAATAATAGTTTAGAAGCGATTGGGAAAATTGTTTCCGTCAGGAGGAATTCTTTATCTTACTGTCACGAATTATAAGACGGCAAGCATTTGTTCAAACAATGTCGGATTTAGCTAATCCACGAAGCGTTGTTACCATGGCAACGTCACCTTTGCCATCGCGATTAAATTTCAGCTGCGAGAATGCAAAGACAACGCGCCCTTAACCTGAGAACCCACATACGTCACCATGGGTTTAGTTTTGATAACACTTTTACCGTTGGGTTAAATTTGGTTAAAATTCATAATCCCACATTTTTTTTTTTTACTACGGCAGAATTTTCGTACCTACGCAAAAAATATGCGACAAGTACACATCAACGCAATGCCAAAGTACATCGGATTGAAAAAATTTTTTGGTATCTATACGACAAAAAAAAAATTGTGTTACGTTGAGCTGAGCAACAAGCAACCCAGGCAGCACATTACGCATGCCTAACTATTTCCTGATGATAAGAAAACGACTGGCATTTCCAAATATCCCTAAACTTAATTCCAAAACCTACACCGGCAATTACATGCCTATACACACATCCATTTTAAAGCATCTGCATCGTCAAGACTTAACTGCCGAAAACTCTTCTTCACGGAAAGGACTGTTTGTCCTTGGAACTCCCTTCCGGAGCACATTGTTTCGGCTTCTTCTGTTAATAGTTTCAAGGCTCGACTTGATTATTGGCAGCACTGATTTGCTTTGGGGTTGGGGGGGGGGGTGTACTTTACAAGCCTTCAATCTAATGTAATCTAATTAAAACACGTATATAAGGTGCGTGCAAACATGCGTCCGTATTTGTACCTATACTCCTCTGGAAATAGGATGAGAGTAGCGTAAGATGAAAGATAATTTAAGTTTCGCTTCGCATAGACCCACTTTCATCGCTAAAACTCGAATTTTTTACCCTCAATTGCGCGAAAAACAACTTCGAAAACTGGTTCATGATGTCAAAGTTCGATCAAACATTTACTTTACATGTACACTAATCAGAAATAATTTTGGTAGGAGAAAAATACCTAAAAGGGTGGCATATTTGGCATCATACTTTAGAATCATCAGCAAAACGACAGATTGGTGTCAAAAACTGGTTGACTTTAACTGGTTGGACGAAGGAAAAAAATCAGACCTGTAGTTATTAAAAGGCTGTCAAATATTTGCCTTTCTGAAGCAAGGTACGCGGATTGAGCGAGCAGAGCAAGCGAGTTCTATGTATAGTAATCCTTCTCAACGTATAGTAATCCTTGTCTCACATTAAATCCAAAAGAGAACGTAGTTTGGCATCTGTAGGCTACATATTCAACAAACAAAAACGAGCTCATTTTGGAACCCATACCTGAAAATCTATTCCAGTAAATCAAATGCGGACAACGGAACACGTGATAAGATAAGACAATGATTTTGTAACAAGTTTTTCCTGAATTGAAACGTTTTTGAAGTTGAATAATAGGAGAGTTAACACTAGGCTGAAAGTATCCGCCGCATCCGATAGGTTTCCGCATAAGATTTTTAAACGCATATAACTCCAAACCTATAAGAGGTACAATTGCAAATCAAAATGTAAATTAAAGCGTAAAGAAATAAGAGTAAATAAAGTAATAAAGGATAAATAAAGAAAGACAGAATACAAATTGAAAAACCAACACGCAATGAAATAGTAAAAACAGGGTAAATAAAGTGGGAATAAAAAGCAAATAAAGGGCAAACAAAGAGTAAATAATGCAAATAAATGGTAATTATACGGGTACCAAAGGGCAAACAAGGTTAAATAAATAGTAAATAAAGTAAATCACGGGCAAATAAATAAGAGTAAATAAATTAATAAATCGTAAATAAAGAGTACTAATCAAGACAGAATATACAAACCAACACTTACATGAAAGAGTAAATTACAGGGTAAATAAAGTTAATAAAAACAAATAAAGGGTAAACGAAGAGTAAATAATGTAAAATAATGTAAACAAAGGGTAACTAAGGTACGAAATGGTAAACAATGTTAAATAACGAGTAAACAAAGGGTATATACACGGTAAATAAGGGTACACAAGGGTAATTAACAAGGGCAAACTGGTTCTCCCCGGAACTTTTTTCTGCAATGTATCAGGCGCAGCGGGTTTTCTTTATGTATGGATTGCGTGCTGTTATTGTGTGCAATAAAAATTTTCAGGTATTTTTATTACGTCCTAAAGATTTCAGATGTTGTTTTTTTGTGCATTTGTTTTTATTTTCCACCATTCATTCAACACGTAATGTTTTACATTTCTCGAAGGAGGGGATGGATGACAAGGGTGACAGCACCCTCCAAAACAGTTCAATTGAATGCAAGAGTGAAGACGAAGTACAGGCGAGGTCAAGGCGATATGCCTTTCACAATATTATCGTCGGTTAGCGTTTTAGATCTTTGTCCCTTACTCCGGTAGCAAGCGGCCAGGTGAAACTCGAAACCCGAAAACACGGACTCGTGACCGGACACGACTCTAGTAAACACTCTTTACTAGTGTTATAAAACAAAATAACAGTGTTGGTTTACAAGTTAGGGCTACACAGGGATTGCCATTGACAGAAATGCCCCCCTTTCACGACATGACCTCAAGCGATTTTTGTACCCTTGGAGTGGACGACGTTTGGGTTCCTGTTTTAACGTTCGTTGGTGGCGATGTCCAGCGGAGTTGTAGCTGATTGCTAAGGCCAATCGCCTGTGCCCCCCCCCCCCCCCCCCAGCCCCAAGAGAAAAAATTTGACCCAGCGTTAAGTATAGACATACGCCATACAGAAGCCGGCGTTTACTATTACAAACGTGATCTGCCAGTGTGTGTTATCATAGGGACACGCACTGTAACAATGTTCAGATTTAAATAACCCAAATAAATGCGACGTTTCGGGGACACGTAGATCCCGTTATCAAGTGCTAACTAATTTCAGTACTGAAAAATTTCGTTAGAAATCGGAAAGAGAGGTATGCCAGGTACGACTTCCATAATAAAGGAACATTAAAACTATACAAGTAAGTTAAAATAAGAACCCAGACAAGCTTACAAAACAGCAATGTCAATCGGTCAGGGAACGGCACAAGCGCCATTTACATCACACCTAAAAGTACCGGATATCTAAAAGCCAAAAAACAACAGTCACGATGACCTGAGTCGGACAAGGGATAAACACCATTTACGAAATTTAGACAGTGTCAGTAGTTAAAAGGCGAGTTTTAAATAAACTCAGGGAAGTGGCCATGACAGTTCCAGGTGGGAGTTATTCCAGATATACACCATACGATTAAAAAAAAAAAAAGAGTATTTTCGACAGTCCAATTTCGACCGCTTCCCAACAACTTTCAAAGGAACTTGGTCAACCAAGCCATGCAGCAAGGAGTAACGTGTCAAACAGACATCAATCTTCAGTCTGCGCATTACGAATTACGAATTTCGTGTTAGACGATTTTCCGTTATACTGTAGGCCTATACGTTCTTCCATTAGCGATTTTCCAGTTAGACAATTACCCCTCGCCCCTCTCCTAGACGTAGCCAACTCAAGCCCCGTACCTCAACCGATTTGCTGACTGAGCCACTTGTCATGAAAATCACTCTTTATTCAATTTTCTCAAAGGTGAATGCATTTTTGTACTACAGAAATCCGTCGACTGGGTCTATCATCCCCGCCATAAATTGGGTCAGGGCATTAAAGAGCAAATAAGGTATATACCAAAAAAAAAAAGCGTAAAATCCTAAATCCATTGAATATTGTATTTGGAATAGGCATCCTGTCACACGGTGTTGCGCCACCAGAAGGGATAAGTAACTTTGCCGAAAATCCCTTTCTCCCGGTTCCCATGTTCAAAGAAACACCCTCACTAATTTCTGGTACGAGTGTAACCATCTGTAACCGAGTGATTAGCCAGCCGAAAGATATTGAACTGCTCCAAATTTCTGGGATAAATGGGATAAAAAATAAACCATTGGCCTACTTCTAAAATTGGCCTGTGTACTAAAATTGGTAAATAGGCCAATCGTTAGAACTAGGGTGTTATCTGACCGCCTTCGAACCTCTAACTGATCTCTTATTATTGTAACAAACAAGTAATCACCTGATTTTTTTTCCCTTATAAGGTTGTCCAACACTCCGTGTTCCCATGGACTCTTTATATTGTTCTGGCTGCATGAAACAAAGGTCATCACTCCTTCCACAGCCAGTCAGCCTGCAATCGGACGCCATCTTGATTTCTCTGATTTTATGCCGAGTAGGGTGTACGTTTCGGAACTGGGAGGATGACATGGCGGAAGTTCGAGTTTCATTTTGCGTCATTGCGCATAAGGAAAGAAAGCCGTCACTTTAACATGCATCGCTGCCTCCCGCCCCTCCAACGCTTCCTTCACTGGCTCATGAAGATGCAAGAAGTCAATCCCAAACTTTTACGTTCTTGTTGCTGAAAACAAGCAAAGAGAGAGAAAGAAAAACGCCCGCCCGCAAACGCGTGCGAGACGTTCCCTTCCTCTCCATCTAGTAAAATGTTGCGAACGATT